>JAZHYW010017766.1:0-53658 GCA_037355805.1 Ixodes ricinus
CACTGATGGAGACGCTCATGAAACCTCTCTTAGTGAATCAGTTTCCCCTCCCTCTAATTCCAGTGATGATGAGAATGTTGATTCTCCTCTTAGTGAATCAACTTCCCCTCTCTTTGATTCGAGTGATGATGAGAATGTTGCTTCTCTTGGTGAATCAACTGCTCACCCCTCTGATTCCAGAGATGATGATGTCGCTTGTCAAGCAACTTCCCCGTCGTCCTTGCACCATCACACTTCCATGTCCCTTACCTGTACTCTACCATCTATCAATCTGCCTGAGTCAGGAAGTAATGGTAGCTTTCCAGGGTTACTGGCAACTTGGGCATTAGACAGCAACATTCCACAGAAATCTTTGACGTCACTCTTAAAGTTGCTGAAATCGCATCCTTGTCACGCTGACTTGCCAAGCGATGCCCGAACTTTGCTTTCGACGCCTCGAGCAACAGGCTCTAGCTCTGGTATTTCTCCCATGCCCCCCGGGCATTACTGCCACTTTGGAATTGCTTCTGGACTTCAGCATATTCTGCGTCATACAAGCCTTCTCCCGAAGTCACTTGCTCTTTCATTTAATGTTGACGGGCTTCCTCTGGCAAGTAGCTCCCGCATGCAGCTTTGGCCAATCCAGTGTCTTGTCAAGAACTGCGGTCAGCTGTCTCCCTTTGTGGTGGGAGCTTTTGCAGGTCCTTCAAAACCAAAAAGTGCTAATGACTTTCTGCGGCCGTTTGTAGACGAACTCCAGGTTCTTCTGAATGCTGGTGTTTGCATTAAGGGGAACACTGTTGCGGTGCACGTTGAAAGCATCATTTGTGATGCCCCTGCCCGGTCTTTCATTTTCATGATCAAGGGGCATGGTGGCTACTCAGGTTGTCCAAAATGCACTGTGGAAGGAGAGTATGATGATAAAGTCTTCTTCCCAGTAGTGCCTGGAACTCTGAGAACTGATCAGTCATTCCGAAGTCAGTCAGATTATGATCACCATCACGGAACATCAATACTGACAGAGCTGCCAATGGACTGCATTCAATGCGCTCCTTTGGACCCGATGCATCTTGTCTTCCTTGGGGTCGCTAGGAAGCTTGTGAACTTGTGGTTTGGGGGCCCCCTCTCAGTTCGTCTGGGCCCGTCGGATCGCAGAGAGATTTCTACAAAGAACCTGGCTATGGCGAGCTACATACCAGCAGAGTTCGCTCGCAAGCCGAGAAGCTTTGACGAGAAAGATAGATGGAAGGCAACAGAATACCGCCTTTTGCTCCTTTACACTGGCCCTGTCGTGCTTGAATCCTGTCTACCAGATGAGGCCTACAAGAATTTCTTGACACTGCATGGTGCTGTGGCTATCTTGACCCATCCTGTTTTGTGCGAAGTGCACTCTGACTACGCCGAGTCTCTCCTCAGTCACTTTGTAAAATCATTTGCCAGGCTGTACGGTAGTGACCAGGTATCATACAATGTGCATTGCTTGCTGCATCTCGCTGCTGATGCTCGTGTTCATGGACCACTTGACTCATTCTCTGCCTTTCCGTTTGAAAATTATATGCAAGCAATTAAAAAGATGCTAAGGAAACCAGAGTTTCCTTTGCACCAGTTGTACAACAGAATGATGGAAGCACAAAATTGCACGGGCCCTAGTTCTGAGCAGCCGCTGTCTAGCTTTGAGTTTTCTGGAGAACACGTGAAAGGAGCTCTTCCTGTCGAGTGCAAGCCTCCACAGTACAGCAGGCTAAACTTCCCAACATTCTCATTGAGTTTGAAGTGTGGTGACAACTGCTGTCTTGTGGATGAGGACATTGTCCTCATCGATAACTTTGCATTTCTCAAGTCATCCAACACGCCTTGCATCATTGGAAAGGTGTACCGTTCAAAGGCATCACTCTACACAAGCCCATTTGACTCACTTTGCATAGGGATTGCTGTTGTTTCAGACCTCTCCACTCTGAAGTGCTGGCCTATTACAAATGTAAAAAAGCTTGTGAGAATGCCGTACCACGAGAAGTATGTCACAATGCCACTAATTCACTTGTGATCCAAATGCCTGCCCCCCTCAGAGGAACCTTTGCATTTTTTTTATGTCTTGGCTTTGCTGCCCTTTAATATTACCAGATGAAATTTGACTTACATTTTATCGCTATGCTTAATGGTCTACCAATGTCATCATATCAAATGCAATTGCATGCATTGTGTTGCCTGATTTTCATGCACCAACTTCTGCTATTTACGCTTAAAACTAAAGTAAAAATTTCAAATGCAGTGCATTGTCATTGTTCACTTTAAGAGTTCTGAGCTGCTTCAGTATTTTCAGATGCAGTATGCGATTGTAGAATTTAGTGGGGAGGACCTCGTCGAGCTTGTCCCAGTGTCCTGGATTAGTGGGGACATGTGCAAATGGCCACCTCAAACAAGCGATGTGTCAAAGATGATCAAAAAGGCCTGTGACCCAGAAAAGGACTGGAAGGAATACAAAGTAGACCTGAAAGGATTGTTTGGTGAGTGAGCATTGTGAAACTACATGCTAATACATTTATTTTAGTGCAACTTGTAGCACATTAGGTGTAAATTAACTGGTGAAAAGACTATAGTCGGTGACAAGTTAAGAATGCAGTAGAAGCGCCACCTAGTGCCACCTCCAGTGCGAGCTTTCTAAGCTTGATAACACCAGTGTGCACGTGTAGCCATAGCACGGTGGAAGGTAATGAGCACATTTGAGAGCTGGAGACCAAAAAGTGTCTCCAACGACCGCCCAAGGTTGAATCGAATCAAAACTAATCGAAAACAGCAGACGGAAAATGTCGTCCCCACCGCGAGCTGCTCCTGCACTTCATTCATTCATATTGGAAGGGGGAGGGTGACGTAACTTCTTCTAAACAGGTGCTTTATTGGCTCTGGCAACCTGTGCCTTTGGCCCAGGGACCATTGTAAGATGAAACATAGTGTAGCCCGGGTTCTTTGCTGTTCATCATGGAATAGTGATACATGAATGCGTTCTGGTACGATGCTCATCCAGGAAACGGGCCGGGGTGGGGATTCATACTCAAGATCCCGCGAGCTTTTGCTCCACGTGCTTTGAGCCGCGATGCGCCAGCGCCGCCCCGATCTTCCACTGGAGTGCCTCAGTACTAATAATTGCATATTTTACACAATTTCAGAAACCTATGCACAAGGTCGACAAAAGCTCGATCAGTCTCAATATACCTCCGACTTGGAGTCTGGCCACGAAATAAAAAAAGGAGGCGGCACCGGCCTGCCCGTTTTGATGACTTTAGTTCTGATGACGATGACCTGGAGTCACCTACACCTCCTCCAAACTTTGGAATAGGTGTAATGAGAACAAGTGAGCTGCCTTCAAGAGATTTTTAAGTGTGCAAAACTTGTTTGTAATGATGGCTTTCAAAAACCCTTCTTGCTTCTAGGAACAGCGCTGGATGAAGTGGAGCAACCACCATCCGTGAGCTACGAACAGCCTCCAGAAATTTGTTCACCACAACCGCACCGCCGCACCTCGGGCACTGAAGGAGTGACTGCCGCTTCTAAGCACATTCCTCATTATGAATCGGCTGGTATGCTACATTTTCATCAGCTTGTTTAAACGGAGATATAGAAGTTATAAGCTTTCATTAAATGTTGGCACACTTGAAAGCTGCAATACCAAAACTGCCAAACCCAAGTGATGTTCTTTTGGTCTGGAATTCGTAAAATGTGATTTTTAAAGTTAGTTTTAGCCTGTGAACAATCAATGTTTAGTAGTCCGTACATTAGTTGCATGTATTGGTAATAGAGGTGGTCTTTGTTAAAGAAATATCAGCTTCACAATTCTTTTCAAATTGTTATTTTGCTGTATTATCTCAGGTCCCTCTGGACTGCAACGCAAGAGCCATCACTCGTCGAATGCTGGTATGCTTTCATTGAGCAACCTATTGATTTTATCAAGTTATACAGTTCCATCACTCTGTATACATATATTCTTTATTGCTTACTATTATAGGATCCTCTTCGAACGGCTCTATCAGCCTAAGCAGCTGCAGGGTACTTCTGCCAGCAAGCGGTATGTTGATAAATAAATAAGGAGTTTTCTATCTACTATCTTAAGTGTTACCTACTGCAGGCTGTGTCCAACTTGGTTACATAGAGACCGATCTCAGCCAGTTTCGCTACGCTGCCGCTGCCGCGATGTGTTGTGGGAACTTTAGTCTTTCTGCACGTACGGCAACCTCGCTGAAGCTTTGCACATGCAGAACACGAGAGAGAACAAGCTGTGTCGTGCACTGCCGGCTGCCTCCTGAGAACTAAAGTTATGGCGGCGTCACGCATGCGCCGAACGTTTGGTGCAATCGGTCTATTCTCAATATCCAGTTGCCCATCAGCATTTAAGTAAATATAATCAGTTTGTACACATGAAATACAATCAGTTTGTACAGATGAATCTAGTAAGATTGTTTTTCTAGACTTCCAGCGTCAAGTTCTACGGAGGCTGGAGGTGATCCAGCTGCTCCAGCAACAGCAGGGAGAACAACTTGCCATTTTAACACAGCAGTCAAGAAGGGACGCCCCTATAGCTGCTCGACTTGTGTCTGGGCCATTTCATACCATGGAGGAACTCAGAGCTTTTGATAGCAGTCTGGTTGGTGACACAAAGCAAGCTTTTGTAAGTATGAAGCATTTGCCTAAAGCATCTTCAAGCAAAACAGGAAACATGTGTTCCCTAAGCACTTAATGAAAACATTTGGATCAATGTCTATTTCCAGGTCAATGAGCTGTCTCAAATTGGCGGGGATCATGTCCTTAAAGCCACCAGAAGAATCTTGGTGTACCTAATGGCAGATGAGTTGGCTGCAAAGTTTTCGTGGCTTGGCAGGAAAGGGAAAACGAACTTCAGCAAATTCACGATGGCGAGCTGCATCGTAGGTAAGTTGGCAGCATAGATGCTCATGCTAACTCGAAACTTGACAAACATTCACGGCGTAATTTAGTAGCTTTTTTAGACATTCTCTTCCTTCACGCATTGATCGAGTGACTATTTGCATGTTTCAGATGTCGTGAGCGCTGCACATCCAGCTGGTAAATTCTGCGTCGAAGCTGGAATCAAATCCTGGCTTGTGCATGCACCGGACAGAATTAAACAAAAAGCAAACAGTGTGGAAGCAAATGATGACTGAAGTGTAAGTAGACTTCTTTTGTTGGGATAACCACGAGTCTGTTATAGCAATCCACATCTGCTGATTGTACCCAGTGCATGGTTTGCTGTCACCCAACACATTGTGGGGACGTCCTGTATGGTACCTAGCGCATGCTTTGCTGGCACCCAATACATTGTGGGGACGTCCTGTATGCTCCTGGAAAATATCCTTGCTCCCACCACACAATACAGAAAAGAGAAAAATTGCATTTGCTTGCCTGTCTTTGCCTATGTTGCATCAGTTGCAGTGTTAAGACAAAGTGTGATCCACCAAACAGACAGTTGGCTGATAAATTTTCTGGCCAAAGGCATGCACTTTGATCGAGCACAGCAACTCTGCTGTACTTCGGTACAGCATGCCAAGGAGTTACTGAACCAAACTGTTTCTTGGATCAGTCAATAGCTTGTAGAACTACGAGAAGGAAACAGAGGATGGCCAATCGAGTCCTACAGGTGTCCTTCCTCATCCCCTTTTTGTGCTCGTTTCTGTAGCTAGCATGTAGGCCACTGCTACCATTAAAAACAAAAATTGCAGCACTTAAAACACAAATTCTGTGGTCCAATGAAAGTGTCAAACCAGTTTCCATTACCTCTACTAATCTGCCTGAAGCTTTTTTTTTTTTTAAAGCAGGCAGCTTTTGCAGTGACAAACACCAGCATGATACAGACGCTTCTTAGGAACATTTGATTGTGGCGCACATTCAGCGACTCTATTCACATATTTCAGATTTGTGAGTGCCGCATATATCAGCAGCAAGTCCTGCTAATTCCTTCGCAAGGGACAAGGTAATATCATTTGTGCACTGTGCATATCATCCTCAATCAAATGGACTCACAGAGGGCATTACTACAAATCAGTAATGATGTTTTTCATGAATTTGAGCCGGATACCTTGCAAAGGCTTCTTTAAAACTATCAATAAACAGACCTATGCTCCATTTCAGCATAACTTACGTGAATGGTAGAAGCTGCAAATTCAGTGAGCTAATCATAGCGTCAAAGCGAGGCATGTGACAGCACTGCACAGGAGTGAACAAAATCATTCTCACCTTGTCACTCAACTTATACAGTCTTGTTTTTGCAGGAAGGTACACCCAGTGTGATGGGCAAAGGAAAAGTTACTCACTCTGAAATAAAACTTGGGTAGAATTTGATATTTTTGCGTCTGTGCTTTTCTATAAATTGGACATTATTAAAGCTTATTAAGGATGTGTGAAATGTTTGGCAGGATATTTCATAATTCTTTTTCGGGTTTATTTTGCCCAAGAATTTCATCATGGACGTAGTGCTATCCAATTCTCCTAAACTATACTTCGTTTCATCTTGGGTCCAGACGCAGGCGATGCTACAAGCGCGAGCTCTGGGCTTTCAGCGTCCCTGCCAAGCACGCGCGCTCGTGCAATGCAAGCACTGTTCACGGCCACACGCTCGCGCTCGTAGCATCGGCTGCGTCTGGACCCAAGCTGAAACGAAGTATAGTATTTACCTGGGTTGTAAGGTATGGTGAAATGTACCTCTTCTAACATCAAGGTAATTTAAGTGGTTTCCACCATGATCTTAACTGAATTCCCTGGTAATGAACCCATGAAAATAGATTACTTGGGATATTCTGCAAAACATAACTCCCTCAATTAACGGTATTGTCATATACAGGGTGTTCATTATTTTTTACAGAATTAAAAAAAACTTTTAAAATCTACACTTGCAGCTTGTGCAGATGAGTTATATGCCAGGCAGACATTAGATGAGCTAATACCCAGAATGATAAACTGACTAAACGTTGCTAATGAACTTTCTAATAATGGCTTTACTGTTCATGTTGCAATTGCAGTCTCAACGGTCGTCATCAACAGAGGCTAAACCAATTTACAGAATTCGTGAAAAGGCTTCGAGATATTCACTCATTTTTGCGTTTTTGTCGTCCAAATTCAAAACGACTCGAAGGCGTGCCACGGGCTCTGCGTAAACGAGTGACAGGCATGACGTGGAACCTTGTCGTTATCTTGGCAGCTTGTTGACGGGAGAGCCGACGGCATGCTGCTGAGAGGTGCCACGTCATGACTGCATCACTCTTTTGCGCATATATAGCTCGCACGTGCCTTTCACATCCATTTCTGGATTCAAGTGGCAAAAACGCGAAAATGATTGATTAATATCTCAAAGTTTATTGCCTTTTTGCGAATTCTGTAAATTGGTTTAGCTTCTGTTAATGACGACCTTTAAAACTGCGATTGCAACATGACCCGTAAAACCACTGATTAAAAAGTTAATTAGCCAGATTTTCTTTATGGTTATTACTGCATCGAACGTCCACCTGGCCGTAAAACTCATCTGTGAAACTGCAATGATGTATGTTTTACGGTCTTTTTCAGAAAATTCTGTACAGAATAAAAAGAAAAATAACCTATATGCTAATGCCTCTAGAATATCCATAAATGGTCCTAACACAATATATGAACATCACTGGGATGTCTATGTGAGGTGAACCCTAAACATCACAGATGGTCCTAAAGATGTCCATAGGACATCCACAGGATATTGGGACATCCTGGGGACGTTCGTTGGATGTCCTGTGTCTTTTGGATATCCTTTCCTTTTAATATTTTTTATATGGGTGTTTTTGGAATGTCCAGTGAATGCCCTAAAAATATCCTACAATATACGTTTGGACGTTATATAGACATCATATGGGGCACCTTTATGACCAATTCTGGAGATCCATTGGACATCATTTGTTGCTGTGCGAATATCCATAGGAGTTTCTGAAGCTCCGATTCTGACATCCCTGGAAGATCCATGGGATGTTTGTGGTTCTTCTGGGTATTTCCAAAAAAGTTAACCGTATTTTTTTTCGGTGAATATGAAAGAAACATTATCGGGCACCGGATCAGATGATCCTTGCAACTCTATATTTGTGATCACTCAAAGAATAACGGCACATATACATACGTGGACTTCGCTACAACTTCCGTCAGGACACACCTCCAAAATCGCGGAATTCGTGGGCATAATCTTTAGCGCGCTTCTTTTTCCATCCTATTCCTTTTTCCTTTCTAAAAATCATTGTACTGCCCCTTTAAGTTTAAGAATGGCACACATTCGGAGGACTTCTGCCTAATAGTAACCGAGTCACTTAGCAATACAATATTCGAATAGTCTTTTAAAACTATAAGGAGATTTAGGGAACCTGACAATGATTCTGTTGAGAAAGTCGTGCAAATTATCAAAACATTACAAAGACACCTGTGGTGGGCTATAATAAAGAAAAAAAGGAATTCACGGCCGTTCATATTGATGCGAACAAAAACAGCTTCTAGCGACGAAACAGTCTGAATTACATGTGAGTCGAGCGCAACACTCGTCTCCCATGTGATTCAATTCAACACAACAAATGTCACGATCATACCGATACGAACGATATGCCTTCTCACAGTCTAATATTTCTTTGCCTTTCATTTTTCCACAAAATCTAACTTTTTATTATGATTATATTAATAGCAGAGCCAGCATCGATAAGCGAAGACAAGGTCACGCGTTCGACAAAGGGAAGCTGTAGCGGTTCTGAAAAACAAAACTAGTTAGGTGAGAATTCTGGAATATTTTTATCCCGTGACTCTGAATATCACGTTCGTTATCCCCGAAGATGTACCTAAATGCGAGAAAACAAGAAAAACCTCCGACCAGTCGTGACGTCATACTAAGATATTTCGGCCGCCAAGCAGTGTCGCTCGTATCGCAGCGCGTTCAATTGCAAACTTGGCAGGTATTTCACCTGCACTGACACCAGTCATGACGCCTTTTGTGACCTTTTTGAAAATAGCGAAAGTGTGCGTGCATAGCTTTGATAGGCGCTGAAGATGCCTGAAAGGGAAATTCCGATAATTCCTTTTATGACGTAACGCTTCGGGAAAGAGGGGCTTCGGCGATACTTTGGAAATGATATTCTGCAGCCTCCGTGCACCAAATTGAAAAGTACTCTCAAAATTCATGATCCTGGAGGACAAATGAAGGTGATTTAAGTGTTAGTTTCCTCAAAGACAGAACCGTTTCAGTTTCCCTCCAAGGACACTTCGTGCGTTCGTGAAGAAGATATACGCGGTAGTTTGATTGCGTGGAACAGAGATAACTAGGACGAGCTAGCTTGGGGCCTGTTTAAAGGCATATCCTTTAAATCAAGTGCACACTTTCCTCAGACAGTACGCAAAAATTGGCTTCTCAAGCTATTATACTGCGATTTGCTAAAGAGGTATAGTTAGGTGGCGGAAGCTTGGAGTGAAAATATAAATAAAAGAGAACATGCCTTATTAAAAAATAAAATCTCCCGTTTCGGGCCATCATCTACGGCTGCATTTCGCAGATAGTTGCAACATCACGTCGCTTGCGGACTTGTATGTGCTGCTGACTGATGGCGCAACATCAGACGGAAGAAGAATCGCAGCCGCGACCGATCATCTCCATAAAAAATGCAGGGCCCTGCAAAATTTGAGTAGCTGTTTTTTTCTGTTTTTTTTTTATTTTTTTATCTCTTTGAGTATTGTACCTTAGAGCGAGTGCGCAGCGCTGAAGTAACCATAGTCAAAACTTTCGGAAGATCATCTACTAACATCGGCGCCGGCGCATCCCCGTCGCTTACGAAATCTGCCGGTTGCATGTCCCAAAACAGTATACACTGGCTGCGAAACGCCGCCGTAGATTGCCCGACATAGATCATTTTCTTTTTTTCTCTCTCTTTTGAACGAGTAAATTTCATTCGTTCATATTTCACTCCTTACTTCCACCACCTAGCCGCACTTCTCTAGTGTGTCGCAAAGTGATACGTTCAAAAACCGATGTCTCTTTAAATGTCTCGACTGGTTTAGAAGTATCAGTGTACACGCTGTCCAATAAGGTGGCATAATTTGCCTTCTCCACGGTTGCCTAGCGGTCTGGCAGACTACTAAATAGAGTTCTGCCGCAGTGTGTTTAGAACGCTAAACGTGATCCATGTGCTCCAAGAATGCCAACGAAATCTATAGGGTGGCTCAAGTCACCAGGCTCGATCTAAAATGGACCGTAAAAATCGACGCCTGCACGTAGCAATCTAAACTTTTCGTCAAAGGTGTATTTCACAGGTCGGTTTTTTCTTGTAAAATTACAAAGCGTAGTTCTCTTTCTGTAAAAAATAAGGCCAAGAAACTTGCCTGGGTCAACGGCGGGCGGCGACGCAGACGACCAAGTGGAGGTGCGGGGTGTGTTTGCCGCTCCTATTGATAGATGGCGCTACCTCCTTGTTTCGGTCAGAGATCTGGTTTCGGTTTGCTTTTAAAGAAATATCGAAAGTGCCCGCGTCGACCGTGGTTTATTGACACGAACATAATCTTTCTTGTAATCTACCTTTGGCTTGAAAATAAATGCAGACAATGATAGCAAAACTTCAAGTAACAAAAATAAAAGAAAACGCGGTTGCATAACGACAACGCTGACGGCGCTCTTGCAGCCGGCGGATTTCGTCTGCGTGTCGTCTGCTTTCTTTCGCTGGTCGGTTGCATCCTCGGACGCTGCTTCCGAGACCTTTTTTTGTCGCGGTTGGTGAGAAAACAGCCACAATGCGTCACCTGACCGTCCAAGAGAGGGCACAGGTAGTCCTTTGGTTTACAGAAACCAGGAGTATGAGGCAAGTGAGATCGAAGTTTCGAGCCACTTTTCGTAGGCGTCCACCCACCCGTCGGACTGTCATGCGCTGGGTACACCGATTCAACACAGAGAACACTGTGCAGACCAGGCTGCGAGTACTCGAAGAGAGGTCGCCACAGCAGAACAAGCGTCACGCCGTGCTTGCGGCATTTGCATTGAACCCACGCCTGTCCGTGCGACAAGTCGCAAGACAACTTGGCATCAGTAAAAGTTTCGTCTGGAGGGTGATCCGCCAACAAATGTATCCGTTCAAGCCACAGGTCCTGTTCGAGCTGCAGCCAGATGACTATGAACGGCGAAAGCAGTTCTGCGTGGACGAACTTGGACGCATCTCCACAAACAGGAACCACCTTCCGTTTCTGCTTTTCACGGACGAAGCTATTTTTCATCTGGATGGGCACGTGAACAAGCAGAACACCCGCTGCTGGTCCGAGACAAACCCCCACTGGATCATTGAAGAGGCTGTCCAGTCACCAAAGGTCGTAGTATGGTGTGGACTTTGGAGGGAAGGCGTTGTCGGTCCATTCTTTTTGAGGGCACGGTCACCGGCGAATCCTACCTTCGCATGCTCGAACAGGACGTCTTGCCGGAGCTGGAAGCTTCGCACATGCAAAGGGAGGTGTGCATCTTCCAGCAAGACGGAGCACCCCCGCATTACGCCACCACAGTGAGAGACTGGCTTGACAGAACCTTTCCCGGCAACTGGATGGGTCGAGGGTCACCGACAATGCCCTGGCCCCCACGGTCCCCTGACCTGACAATTTGTGATTTTTTTGTTTGGGGTTTCGTGAAAGCCCAGGTCTACGCAGTTCGCGTGCGCACGATGACGGAACTAAAAGAGCGCATTCTATCCGCCTTCGATGCGATCACGGACAACATGCGGGAGGCAGCCTTCAGGGATTATGAGCGAAGACTGCACAAGTGCCTCCAAGTTCGAGGTGGACATGTGGACTGAAGACAACGAGAACTCAAGAGCACATATCTATCCATTTTGTACATATGACCAGCGGCTTTGACAACCGCGAAAACCGCGGGCTTCTGCTGACAGGCTCTTTTCAGAGCCATTAATTGCTGTTTATCTGGAGCTTGCTTTGGCAGCCTCCCGTGTCTCAAAAGTGCGGTCTAAATAGCGTCCAAAGTGACGCATTGTGGCTGTTTTCCCACCAACCGCGACAAAAAAGGTCTCGGAAGCAGCGTCCGAGGATACAACCGACCAGCGAAAGAAAGCAGACGACACGCAGACGAAATCCGCCGGCTGCAAGAGCGCCGTCAGCGTTGTCGTTATGCAACCGCGTTTTCTTTTATTTTTGTTACTTGAAGTTTTGCTATCATTGTCTGCATTTATTTTCAAGCCAAAGGTAGATTACAAGAAAGATTATGTTCGTGTCAATAAACCACGGTCGACGCGGGCACTTTCGATATTTCTTTAAAAGCAAACCGAAACCAGATCTCTGACCGAAACAAGGAGGTAGCGCCATCTATCAATAGGAGCGGCAAACACACCCCGCACCTCCACTTGGTCGTCTGCGTCGCCGCCCGCCGTTGACCCAGGCAAGTTTCTTGGCCTTATTTTTTACAGAAAGAGAACTACGCTTTGTAATTTTACAAGAAAAAACCGACCTGTGAAATACACCTTTGACGAAAAGTTTAGATTGCTACGTGCAGGCGTCGATTTTTACGGTCCATTTTAGATCGAGCCTGGTGACTTGAGCCACCCTATAGAAAGTTCCATCACATCCAGTTCTAATACTTCGCAGAGAAAAAAAATAGTCAGACTTCGAAGGAAGTTTTTGAACGTAAACATGTTTGACGAAACTCCGTCTGGTTGGGTTAAAATTTAGATAAATACGGACCTTCGCCAATTAAGTCCTAAACAGTAGTGCTTCCGCTCTTCAACGTGGACCACGTCAAGGATCACCGTCGTGACGTCAAAGCCATATACACAAGCACCACTCTATGTAAGAGCCACGGCCGACACGAACGTTGGTATAATGTCGTCTAGCCGCCTTCCTCTCATTGTGCAAATTAGTAAAAAAGCTTTTTTTTAATGTTAGAGCTTTCTTATTCTTCTTTTTGTACTGCCATGCCTCGGCACTCTGTTAGGAGTGCCTGTTGAGTGTGTTTCATTTTGTACGTCCTGTCCTAATATTCCTAGCTGGGGAGGTCGAATTGAATCCCGGCCCTATATGTGCAGCTCAGGTGAAACAGTTCGCCGATATGTTTACTGTACTGCAACAACTTTCTTACCATTCTGTAAAAATAGGAAACAAGCGGTCAATGAGCTTAAAGCGAACCAAACGACACTCGAAAATAAAATTGAAGAAGAACCTCAAGGTCGACGTCGAGGACGGCGTCCTAGAGGACGTCGTCAAAGACGACCTCTAGGATGACCTCTAGGACGGCGTCGAGAAGACGTCCGCATACGCGCGGTGACTGCGTATGCGGACTTCCTGCGTGTGAGCGGCGCATTCGAGGCCAAATCCCGTATAGCGAAAACCGGGTAAAGTAGCTAAATAGTGCTATCGCATTAATAACTAATTAAGTAATAACTCATTAATAACAGCGAAAGATAAACTGGAGCGTATTCAGCGAAAGGCAGCACGATTTGTGTACAGTTCGTATAGCTGGTCGGTTTCACAAACCGCCCTAATGGCGGCGGCCAATCTTAAAGGGCCCCTGAAGAAGAAAAAACAGTTTTTTTTAAACAGTCTGGTTGGGACACGCGTGTCGAAAAATGAATTTTACGCGAAAAAAAATTTTTTAGAGCAATATTGACGGCGAAAGATTTATTTGAAGTTTTGCGCGCAAATTCCAGGTCATTCAGCTCGGCTTCTCATTGGTAACGATGGTCATTCAAATCAGCTTCTCATTGGCCAATAGAATGAGTGACAGCTTAGATGTTGGTTATAAAATCTTCGTGATCTCTTGAAATTGCCTTTTGAATTACATTTTTTTATGTTTAAGAAACAATCCATCGAATGAACGTCGTAATTGTTTACAAACGTTTTACAAAAACGTAACTTCCGTTCGGATAAAACAACAAACCCAACAAACAAAAGCTGGCTGCGCCATTTGTTTTTCTGTCGTGGTCGCCGTCTTGTAACGCGTCTCGCGTACCTCGGGTGGTTTTATAGTTTTATCGCGTTCATATGTGAAGACCTCCTGAAGAGGGCTTGTTGCTTGTGTTAGTTAGTCATCGTAAGTACTTAGGAAGTGGCGCGGGGTGACAGGTTTTTGTTTTTCTGCTCTTCTTTGCGTGATTCGTGTGTCCCGTTTACCCAACGTTTACCCAACGTTTACCCCATCTTTTGTTTGTTTGCTGACGCGCGTCAGTGCCAATTGTTTTTTTTCTTTTTTTGAGATGTCGGTTCCCGTAAAGCGGCGCCGGTGCTCCGTCAGTTGCTGCAAGCCTAGTGACCGCGATGCCGAGTGTATCAGCAGCCATGCTGTCCCAGATAATTTGAGAGCTACTTGGCTGGAGGCAATCGGGTGTTCGTCTAGCGACACATTTTTTCGGGTATGCTCGCGACATTTCGCTCCGGATGCTTTCAAGACGCGCACAAAGGTCACTGGACGTCTGCAACTGAGACGCGGGGCGATCCCTACGCTGTTCTTACCGACGGCAACCGCAGCAAGTGCAGCATCATTGGTAAGTGACTCAGTCAAACTTCGCCATAATTCTCTACTTCGCTATGATAGAGCTTCTAGTATTACATTGTCGCTTTTTTCTAACTGTGTTGTAAATCGTTGTAACGCTGCTAACTGAGGTTCACTGCGTAACTTTTACATAAGGTAGAAGTTGCAAACATAGCTTACCATCAGTGGCCTTCTGTGGCAACCAGATTCTCCTCTAAACAAAATATCAATAATACATCAATACATCTTCTTTTATATGTATTCCAACCAGCTGCCAAGGGGATCAAAACTGAAAAGGCTAGCAGCTGCATCTAGCAGTGACAGCCCTGCTGGAGGCTCCACTTCAGTGAGTTTTCTACCGTGGATAATCCGGTTCCCAGTGTGCAATGTATATTGGGTGCAAGCTGCATGTTCTACTACAATTATTTTGCGCGCAGCGACCGGCTGAAGCGTGGCAAGGGCAAGCGGCTGCACATGGAGCCTACGATGCTAGTCAAGGAGCTGGACCAGCTGTACGAACCCTTTGTACCACTCTGGTGACATTCTTTACTGTGGCCATTCAACCCTTTCATTGATTTTGAGAGCAGATTTTTCTATGCATCAGGCACACAGACACAAGATCCAAACGTTTACTTTTCTGTAGGTTTGTTGCTCCCGCACACAGTGGCAACTCTGTTCCGGCCAGCTCACCCGAATAGAGTTGCCACTGTGTGCGGGAGCATTATATTGCACTCAGCCTCCCTTGCATTGTGTTGTAGGCTTACTGCTCCCGGTGTTCTGCCCCTCGTGCAACCGTTGGCACACAGACGGACACTACAGGAACGGGCACCGTAGATCCTGTGACGCCAGTGTGTGAGTATGACAGAGTATTTAATGAACTTAATTATTTTGGCAATGCATCTGCATGTCGACAGCATTTTCTGTAGACTTCATACTAAGCTTGGGTTATGTATTGCATCTCTAGCTGCATGGGTCGACCAAGGGTGCAACGCCGGTGTGCTCGCACCGCAACCAGATGCAGGGTCTCCAGGAGCGCCCAGACCAGTCGAACCTGCCGCAGCTACCAAGGCCCGGCTGCTGCTGCCAGTCCCCGGCACGACAGGCGCTACAGGAACGGGCACCGTAGATCCTGTGACGCCAGTGTGTGAGTATGACAGAGTATTTAATTAACTTAATTATTTTGGCAATGCATCTGCATGTCGACAGCATTTTCTGTAGACTTCATACTAAGCTTGGGTTATGTATTGCATCTCTAGCTGCATGGGTCGACCAAGGGTGCAACGCCGGTGTGCTCGCACCGCAACCAGATGCAGGGTCTGCAGGAGCGCCCAGACCAGTCGAACCCGCCACAGCTACCAAGGCCCGGCTGCTGCTGCCAGTCCCCGGCACGACAGGCGCTACAGGAACGGGCACCGTAGATCCTGTGACACCAGTGTGTGAGTATGACAGAGTATTTAATTAACTTAATTATTTTGGCAATGCATCTGCATGTCGACAGCATTTTCTGTAGACTTCATACTAAGCTTGGGTTATGTATTGCATCTCTAGCTGCATGGGTCGACCAAGGGCGCAATGCCGGTGCGCTCGCACCGCAACCAGATGCAGGGTCCCGACAAGCAGCGTCCAGTCTAGTGGAGTCGACCTCAGATCTTCAACCTGCCAGTGCTCTGCAAGCTCGGCTGCCATCGCCAATCCCCAGCACAACCCCCGGCTTCAGAGCCCTGGACGAGCCCACCAGTGAAGTCGCTAACCGTCGCAGCTCCACACCTAAACCATCTGAGGACGACCAAAGTGCAGGGCAGGTAAGTTCTGGCGATGAGCCGAATATGCCTTTGTATGCAGAGAACGACGATGGGCTGGAGGACATGTCAGATGACTCCGGTGACCTGGACAGTGAAACGAGTTTCGACATGGAAGAGGGCTCAGACCTCTGTTTTCAAGCTGGAAGCGACGTGGGCCTGGGTGAGGAGTTCCGCACGACGCGTACATGGCGAGAAGGGGCTACTCCACCGGAGGTGTTTATACACAAATTTGTGTAAAGAAGGCTAAGCATCCAGATTACTTTGCTGGTGTGACTGGTCTGAGATGATAGCTGGGCACAAATTTAGCATTTGAAAAAAAAACTGTCAGAAGACCACTGTCTCAGCAGTGTTTCCCATACTAATGCTATGCCAGCGCCTAATCACTTCAAATATCCTTACATTGAAGACGATGACACGGAGGACGAGTCCGATGCACCTGGTGAGCCCGACAGCTCCTACGTGCTCTCTGCAAATGAAAGCTTCCTGAGGTAATATTTTTAGGAAAATTCAGGTGTGTATTAAAGTTGAATTTACATTTCTAGTGATCAACAGGACCGTGAAGAGGTGCCACCCCAGAAAGAGGGCAAGTACATTGTTTTTGAGGGGCAGCTCCTGGAACTCTTCCGGGTGTGCCACACGTGTCTTGCCCTTTGCCGCAACACCACTGTAGTCAAAGGCAGTCTGCTGACAGTGACCAGCACCTGTGCGAACAAGCACACGAAAAAGTGGAGGAGCCAACCGATGCTGGGGGGCAAAGGAGCAGGAAATGTTCTCTTTTGTGCCGGCATTCTCTTTTCAGGTGCCCAGGTTGCGACTACCTTCAGGGTGCTCGAGTCGCTAAACATTGCGATGATCACAGAGCGCATGTACTACAACTACCAGAGTGGTTACCTGCTGCCTGTGGTGAAGCAGGTCAGCTAGTACTGAAAGCGGTTCTGGAAATGAAATGACAGTCTTACCAACTTAAATGCCATTATTGCTTGCCAGGTGTACGAACGTCACAACAGCGAGCTCTTGGAAGAGCTACGAGGCAAGAACCTCGATCTGGCTGGCGATGGCCGCTGCGACTCACCGGGGTTCTGTGCCAAATACTGCACATACACCTTCCATGAGGCGAGCACCAAGAAGCTGATCCACATTGAGCAAGTACAAGTTCGTGAGGTAAGATTTACTAACCAAGGCAAAAGTGGTTACTGTAGGACTGATATACCTCTTATTCACAATCTCTCTTCTTTTGTTAAATTGTATCGTTTAAAGGGGGGTGCAACGATTTCTGGACTTCGGTCAAACATTTGTGGAGGTTGCCCTCTGACACTTCTGAAGTAAAGAACAGAAAACCGATTTCGCCTGCGTGTCCTAGTTGTTGCATAAAAAAAGATAAATATTGGCATTTCGGGCACCCCTCAACTCACTTCCAGTCTTCAGGGTCACACCTGGCCGCGCTCCCAGTGACGTCATTCGGAGTGCCGTGTAGCTTCCCGTATGCTATCTCGGGGGACGCTTCCTCTCCCTCTCTCTGCTGACATTAGCGGGCGTTATGCTGCAGCTTAGAGCCGAGCAAGGTCACGTAATCTTCTCGCCGTAGTTCCTTCGGCTGCCACTTGGGGCTGCAGGTGGGGGACAAACATCGACCTTTGCTTTGCGATTATGCAGCGGAATCGCGGCATTTTTAATGAAGGAGGTGTTTTCTCTATCCTCCGGGACACGATAAACAACGTAAAAATGACGAGATGCAAATTCTTTTAATCATAAAATTGTTGCACCGCCCCTTTAAATGTATTTAGTCAGTGCAATGGGCATTTATGGGTGAACCAAAGAGAGTGGTACACACGACAGACCTTCGGTCTTTGCCAGTTGATGCAGCCGACAACAACAGATATGGCATTGACAGCGACTGCTGAACCATTAAATGTATACATATTGTAATCAGACAGCTGAAGTGCCCTCGAGCAACGCCATGGAGAAGGTGGCCTTCCTGCGTGGCCTTGCCAAGCTCAAGGATCAAGGCTTCACCATTGCCTCTTTCATGTCAGGTATATAAAAATTACCAGAAGAATTTCGAAGCTGCCTATGCTTTCGGGCTCTCTACCAAGCAATCCCTCTTCTGCAGACCGTCACCCAGGTGTGGAGTGCCACATGAGGACCATGGAGAGTGGCACAAAACACTACTTCGACACGTGGCACATCTCCAAAGGTTTGTTGTACACATTGTTGTTTGCCTATTGGGTTCCTACGTGCTGTGGATAACAGATGCCCCCTTTTCAAGGCGTGAAGAAGAAGCTCCTGGCAGCTAGCCGGAGTGGCCCCTGCAAGGATCTGGAAGTGTGGGTGCAGCAGGTAAACAACCACCTGTACCACTGTGCTGCACTGGGTGAAGGAAACGGCCCACTCATGGTAAGCATGTGGATGAGCCTCCTCAACCACGTGGTCAACAAGCATGACGGCCACGACGGACCCTACCACGAGTGCCTGCACCAGCCGCTCTCTGATCGCGCTTGGCTAGCTGTCGGTAAGTTAACTATTTTGTTCATTGTTCACCATAGCCGTGCTGCGATTCTGATGTGGCGGGGTGAGGGGAGGGAGATTGGACATGCCTCGATGATGTCACATAGCTGTATATGTACACTGCAGAACACAGTAAGCACAAACATGGCATCCGCGCTTTTCCACGTTTTCCTCAAACAGGGTATTGAAAAGCAGCCAGTTTTGCTGCCTAACTCAGAGCCCATAATGAGCAGCTTTTGCTGCACTATTAGTTCCTATGACAACCTTTCAGCTCTGAGAAAAGCTGGCAACAACTTGTTCGCGTTAACAGTGTCACGCTCTCTACATGTTTCAGGTACACCAGCTTACGAAAAGCTCAGGAGTATCGTTGCAAGCCCGCGGCTTCTCAAGGACATCCAGCATCTGTCCCCTGGAACTCAGACCTACTGTGTGGAAGCCTTCAACAGCCTGCTGCTAGGGTTCGCCTCCAAGTCTCGGGTTTTTTCACCAGAAGGAATGGAAGCAAGGTAAAGCAAAACTGGCATAATGGTTCCTTCCTCTATTCAGTTGGCCATTTCTCAAAAAACTTTGCTATAGTATATTGTAACAACATCTTTCTTACCAAATGTAAACAAAAAGTTTCGAAAGCGTTAGGTGGAAGATGACGAAGTGCTAGAAGAGGGCACACAGCACTTGCTTTCAGTTCCTGACCAACGAACTCGACACTCAAGCATCTGCCATATAAAATCGCCTGCCCTCATTGAATCACATATTTCTGTGCCCTCAAACATTATTGTTGTTGCGCGGAGGTGCACAAACTTTTCAGGCCCGTGACCCCTAAAAGATCTGAATGCCACCTGGCGACCCCCTTCCCGCACACGTCCCAACCCTACCCGATCTCATCTGGCACACTTTATTGAGTGCTCATAAAAGAAATGCATAGTTGGCAAGTAAATATACTTTCCCCGCACAGAAAAATATGCAAGATGTGATTTAAAACTTTGGATTGGGCCTGTTGGCCAAGAGGCGGCACTCGCACTACACCTCCAACAAAATGCTTCCATTCAGTCGACAACTGCCAACATTCCCTTTGTGTCATCTTTTGATTCGCAGTTACTTCCCACCTCTCGTACAGCCATCACAAAAAAAATTCTCTTTAGTAGTCACTGTTTTCTACTATAGTCCGTTGCAACCTAAGAACGAAGGGCGAGAGCAAGACGGGCCGGGGAGGAGGAAGCGGACGGAACGCTGGAGAAGAGAGGGGGAAGCCTCCTTCTCTCTTTAGCGTTCCGTCTGCTTCCTCCTCCCCGGCCCGTCTTACCCTCGCCCTTCGTTCTTAGGTTGCAACGGAGTGTAGTCATTGTTGATTACTAGCAACACCGTGACAGCTGCTGGATCTCTTGTGCCAATGCTGTAAAGCTTGCAGTGCAGTGTATTGAAGATGGCTTGCTTGGCAAGTTTGTAGTAAAATATCTGAAATAATGCCAACGTGCCCTCGGCACCCCGTCAGCTCCCCGAGGCCCCACGACCCCCACTTTGCGCACCTCTGCTGTTGTGCATTGCTTGTAATTAGGACAAGCCTGAGCAGAGCAAGGTCAAAAGTTCTGTTGGTTGTTTTCAAGCCAGCACCCTGTAAACAAGACTTCATAATTTATCATCAAGTTTGAACTAGCTTTTCAAATTTTAGTGTGCTACTCCATTTAGTGTATGAAATTTGTGCCCTGTTGAAACCTTATACTCTTGCGTTAATTCGGCCCCATGCTGTGTCTGTCTTCATTGCAGGACCATGGTGGCTGTGCTTCATTTCAACGAAAATGTTGGGCGTGAGCAAGCCAGAACCAGGGAAGGGGAGCTTTGCTTCAAGATCGCAACTCCCAGATCACGGAAGGGCCACTCAACGGCACGCCCGAAGCCAGCCGACGCAACTTTTCGTATGTTATTGTGGAAACAGTTGTTGGTCAAACCGTGACACGAGATATTGACTTGCAGAGTACCGTGATGAGCTCCTGGACGAGGTAATGGTCTGCCTGGGGAAATGGCCCACCTTGAGGGAGGCCGTCGCTGCGAATCCGTCGGACCATCTGCCGCCCATGTGTGCCAGTTATCCAAGGCCCCCCAAGAGCGAGCTGATCGAGGCGAGACGAACCCGGTTTGCCTCTCATGCCGGGTATGTTTACACGAGTAGTGAACATTTCTGGTAGCGTGGCTGCCTGATTAACAGCGAAAATATAACAAAAGCCTAGCCGCCTCTTAGTCGAAGTGAAGGTACAGATGATTGTTTTGTGTTTTAATGTGAAAGCATTAACTGTCTCATGGAGCGAGCTGACTGAAGCGCGAAAACGGCTCCTAGTTTCTGCCGTGATCCCAATAGGAGCTATTCGCCTTCGGTTCCATTGGCTGGCACGCGTCGACAGAGCTCCCATTGGCCGCTGCGCCATGGCCTCCGAGATCCCGAAGCGCGCGCGTGCTAGTACGTGATAAAACTCCGCCGCGAGGAACAAGCCGTACGCCATGTTTGTACAAAATTGGATTGGATTGGATTGGATTGTGGTGGCTCTTCCCTTTGTATCGGGTGAGCAGAGATCGAGCTCCGCTCTAGCCGTATTTCACTTCTTAGCTTTCTCTATTTTTCCGCCACCAGTCCTCGAGTCTTCGTTTTGTGCTCTCGAGGGCCTCGGCTCTTTTTGCTACCCGTCTGTCCCTCCCCTCCTCGGTCTCCACGGCAACCGTGAATCCCAGGGCCTCAGGGACCGAGTCCGTTACCGGTTGCGGGGTCAGACCACGGCAGACGATCACAATGTGGTCTATTGTTTCGGTGTCAGTCCCACAGATGGTACAGAGGGTCTCCAGCTCTTGAGTAAACTTTGCTCTCCAAGTTTTTGTTCCGAGAGTTCCTGCCCGAGCCTGAAACAATAGACCACTTCCTTTTGTGTTATCATAAAATTCCTCCTTCAAAAACCAAGCAAGAAGATGACGATGTTTATTGGGATGGCGTAATGTGCGATAACTGTACAAGAAAGACGAAGATTGAGTTTCTTCAGTACGCAGCAGACGACAAAGGGAGCGGACGAGCAGCTTGCATGCTTTCGCATTCACAACTCATAAGAAATGCTTAGGTGTACCTCCGAGCTTTTTTCCTACCACAATAGTCGGTGGCTGCTGGCTATTGTTTGGTGTAGTTGACACTGAAATTTGCTCTGCAGATCATCTCAGATGCTCACCTGAAGCACCTACGGCACTCTCTTCACTGCAGCCAGTCACTTGTTTATGGCATAAGGTATGCTACGGATGAGGCAGATTTTCTTTTTCCTGCAAGGTGCATGAGTGTATTCTCTGTCTGTGTAACATGTTTTCACTGAAGTAGAGGAAGCGACCCAACTTTGCAAGGCAAGGTTTGTAGCATGCCTTTTTTGTTGTCACTGTCAGTCGTATTTATTCGAATAATTTGTTACATTGTTGCTTTCTTTACAGCAGAGGTAAGTGCTTGTTTGCTGCCTGTGTGTGTCTTTTTTATGTCACAGGCAGACCTCAAGTTCACAAGAGGGCTCTTCTCCCCGCTGCCAGCCCTTAGTCACTGGTCACGAGGTAGGGAAGATGACGAAGCATATTTTTTATCCCTGCAAGCTGCAGGTGCACGCTCAGAACCTGAACGTTCCCTTGGAGCTCAGAGGCGGCCAGTCTCTTCAGCGTTGCAATGTTGCCTCGCTTTCTGTCTAGTCACGTTTATTCTAATTAATTGTTACATTGTTGCTTTCTTTACAGCAGAGGTAAGTGCTTGTTTGCTGCCCGTGTGTGTCTTTTTTATGTCACAGGCAGACCTCAAGTTCACAAGAGGGCTCTTCTCCCCGCTGCCAGCCCTTAGTCACTGGCCACGAGGTAGGGAAGATAACGAAGCATATTTTTTATCCCTGCAAGCTGCAGGTGCACGCTCAGAACCTGAACGTTCCCTTGGAGCTCAGAGGCGGCCAGTCTCTTCGGCGTTGCAATGTTGCCTCGCTTTCTGTCTAGTCACGTTTATTCTAATTAATTGTTACATTGTTGCTTTCTTTACAGCAGAGGTAAGTGCTTGTTTGCTGCCCGTGTGTGTCTTTTTTATGTCACAGGCAGACCTCAAGTTCACAAGAGGGCTCTTCTCCCTGCTGCCAGCCCTTAGTCACTGGCCACGAGGTAGGGAAGATAACGAAGCATATTTTTTATCCCTGCAAGCTGCAGGTGCACGCTCAGAACCTGAACGTTCCCTTGGAGCTCAGAGGCGGCCAGTCTCTTCGGCGTTGCAATGTTGCCTCGCTTTCTGTCTAGTCACGTTTATTCTAATTAATTGTTACATTGTTGCTTTCTTTACAGCAGAGGTAAGTGCTTGTTTGCTGCCTGTGTGTGTCTTTTTTATGTCACAGGCAGACCTCACGTTCACAAGAGGGCTCTTCTCCCTGCTGCCAGCCCTTAGTCACTGGCCACGAGGTAGGGAAGATAACGAAGCATATTTTTTATCCCTGCAAGCTGCAGGTGCACGCTCAGAACCTGAACGTTCCCTTGGAGCTCAGAGGCGGCCAGTCTCTTCGGCGTTGCAATGTTGCCTCGCTTTCTGTCTAGTCACGTTTATTCTAATTAATTGTTAAATTGTTGATTTCTTTACAGCACAGGTAAGTGCCTGTTTGCTGCCTGTGTGTGTCTTTTTTATGTCACAGGCAGACCTCCATTTCACAAGAGGGCTCTCTCTACGATCACCTTTCTTTCATGCACATAAGCTGTGACCGATTAATTGCATGTTTTTGTGCTTGCCCTTGTTTTGTCTCTAAAGAGTTTGAGTGGCTATACTATGCATGTTCTCACATCCCCAACATCCCCTCCCCAAAAACAACCCTTCCAGTGCCAGTGATGAAACAATAGACCACTATGCAATGGAGCTTACAATGCAGAGGCCAATATTCTGAGGCTTTACTATAACAACCTCTCTTTTTATATACTAAACATCCCTTCCCCAACATATATGTAAAACATTTTCATTTTGATAATAAAGAATATGTCACAAAATGATCAGCTTGCAACTTCTTTTATTTGTATAGGCCTCAGCACAGCAACAGTGTATTCCTGTTGCAGGTGGGCGCAGACTTCCAAAGATCTCCGCCTCTCGGAAAAAAATTTAGTAGTGACTTCCGAGTACTAACTATGCACTCGTAAAATACCAGTTCACTCTGCAGGTACACCCGTGAGCAATATGAAGGTGAACAGCCCTCTTCTTGTTTTTGACGCTTCTGCAAGTTTTGGAACAAGCTCTGTTCCAGAAGAGGGCTAGAACACAAAGTTTAGACCCCCAAGCCACGTACCATTTGAGACGTTGAGAGTTAATATAGATTTAGGGAGCCGTAAAACAGGCAAGAAACCAGGTAAGGTGTTCACCTTCATATTGCCGGCGGGTGTACAGTAACATGACTAGAGTACAAGTCCAGTGGAAGACACCGATGGCGTGCAGGTGCAGTAACAGCTTGTTCGTTGCGGGCTTAGTGGAGGGGGAAACGCGGACTACGAATCGTGCTTAGTGGGGAGGCAAACCTTCGTGGGAGCTTGATTGTTGCTAGTGCAGTAAAAATTTAAAAATTAAGTGTGGCTAGCCTTAGCGAAAATTACAATGGAGGTTTTTATCTGTATTCGGTGTATCAGGTTATGGTCCAGTAGGAATAGGTCGTTCAGTAGAATACTATCGGAACCAATGCGGAAAGAAAGTCGTCTGCTTCTTGGGCATGAGTTGCGGTGACGTCAGGACGGCGCCGAGCTCAGATTGGCTTTGTCCGAAAGAATAGTGGGTAGACCTCAATGCTAGATGCTTTGAGGTCTATCCACTATTTTCTTCAATCAGCCAACAAGTTCACGGCGTTCTGACATTATAACTTCCTGTGTGCATGAACCAGAAGAGCTTGCGCTCTGCATACGTTTACAGACCGGGATACGCAAACCCCCGATATACTTCAGACGGATAGGCAGTTCGGATGGCTTGGATGACACAGGAGGGCAGGATTTTCCTGTTGCCTTTGCCAAGCCGCTGCCATATCCATCTGGAGAACTGGCGGTATGCCACATACCTGTATTTCCTGTTGGAAGGAAGAGAAGTATGCATGCGTAAAATTGTCACAAAATTGCGCGATCTCGGGAAGAAGTTAACTGAATATCAACCAGCAGATTAGACTAGGCCGAACGTGCAGATAAAAACATATTCATGCAGGCCTACATTCTGCATATTCAACCTTACTTGTGGGCCGTTCTCTGCCTGAGGAGTTCCCCGTCGTGCAGCTCCATTGCCCTCATGCCATAAGCAATCTGGAGCACGACGGGGTTCAAGATGGCACCAAAAAAGTCCTTGTGGCGCGTGATGCACTTGTTGCCTGCCTTGGCGGTGACCTGGCTGACCTCTTGACAGCACAGGCACTCTCGCGTCGTGGGCATCACAACGCAGCGGCCGCAACTGCACCTTGGAGCATACAATATCGTGCCAGTCAATAAAAGCATAACATTTATCTCCACCCTCGCCAGATACAGTACCCAAAGGGCCAGTTGGTGGCTGATTAGTGAAGGCACCGCACTCAACGTTTAATAAAAAAATCAGTTACCACTGTGTGTCCTCGCGGCGGCTTGAAGGGTCGTGCGGCTCGGACGAACTCGTCGAGGCACCCGCTTCGCCGCCTTCCGCGGCAGATTCTTCGCGAGCGGTTGTCTCGCGGCGATCGGAGCGGACGCCTTCCGGCTGGCGAGGTGTGTCCTCGTACGGGCGAAGGCCCAGCTCCTGGCAGCGTTGAAGCATCCGACGCTTCAGGTCGGGGTCCATCGCGACGACTATGAACAGCGTGTACGACCACGGCACCACGGTACGTGCGCGGTACGAAGTGCGATCGGCAGACACAGGAAGTAGCAAATGGCTCTCGTACGTGGCGCAGCCAAGCCAGCCAAGCAGCCAAGCCGATCCACTTCGAAGGGGCGGGGACGGCGGGGAGTACCTCTCCTCTACGCGCCCGAAATGCCGAGAGAGAGAAAAAGTGGAAAGGAGGTGACTACCGAATAAATTGCGTCTGGCGCAGTCAATATTGCTCTAAAAATTTTTTTTTCGCGTAAAATTTATTTTTTGACACGCGTGTCCCAACCAGACTGTTTAAAAAAAATTTTTTTTTGTCTTCAGTGGCCCTTTAAGAAGGCATACCATAAGCGCATACAAGCCGCTACGTTGGACCACCGGCGCTTGCTAAGGGCTCGCGCCGCAGCGCGCAGTTGTCAGGCGCCGCAGCGTTGCATATGCCTCAGCTTCGCAAACATTCGGACAAATGGTTCGCGGCGACAAAGCGGTGTGCTGTATGTTGGTCAAGTAAGCGGCACTCGAAGGCATACGCTACAGTGTACGAGTCAACAGAGCGAGCGCGGGCGGCCAAATCACAGCGCACTCGGCTCTCGCGTCGCGATTGTTGATTCAGAGCCTGTGCCTACCCCTATCACATGTGCGAGGGTGTTCATAAACGGCTCCTCTCGACTGCACTTGGGTCAAATTGAACCAACATGAACAGCTAACAGCGCGATAGGAATCGGTAGCAACGGTAGTACTCACCCGGGGAACAACGCGCGAAGCAGCGTGTTGTCCGTCGGCACTCCCGTCGAAAAAGGCGAAATAAAGACACAAATACTACATATATACAAGAAATATCGCGCGGAAGAGAATAGAAACACTTAAAAGTAATAAACAATACACTTGAACAGATCAAAATAGGTAATGGACGACAAGGTAATGTGATCTCAAGGCAGAGCGGCCAGGCGAGGGACATTCTCTCCGACAATGGACCTTTTTCACATACCGACGGCACCAGGCGGTGGCTGCACGAACTTAAAAATCGAGGAAGGGACCTAACTGTGCTACCAATCGATAATGGGAGCTACGCTACCAGTTTCTTCGTTCTCTGAGCAGCGGGGCGTGCCCAACGCGCCGTCCAAGTGGGGCATCCGTGGCGTCCACTTAAACGTCGTGTTATTCTTTCCGTCCGCTTTCTTTTTTTGCGTAACACAATTATATGTATGCTGCAATTACGTTTTCTACTCGCTGATCCACAGCCTCCTTCCGAATTTCCTCGATTTTCGTGCAGACTTCCGCCGCTTGGCATCGGGCGCTCGCGCGTGCGCAGAACGTTTCTCGGAAAAGGTCCATTCCTGGCGCGAGGGCCGGGGCGCGCGGGAAAATAGCAAATCGTCTATAACTCTAGCTCAAAATTGTCACGAACACTTGGCACACATGTTTACACTGAAGCGCACCTAACATAATTTGAAAGTAGAACGAAAGCGGGACGAGATTCGCTTACCGCTTCACGGAGACAGGCGCCTTCGGGTCCTAAGCCTAACGGGCGAACTGGGCGAACTTCGAAGTCTCCGGCGATCGGACGAGGCGAGCCGGCTTCGCTTCGATGACCACGCCTGGTTGAACTATGAGAGGCGCCGTCGAGTTGAGAACCAGAGTCGCACTAGAAGCGGACCGCCAAACAGCTGTCCCGTAAAACGTAAAACGAGCCGACGACCCCCACACGTCCGCCATATCCGCGGCGACGGGAACTGTAAGCGTGGAAGCCGGGAAGTTAGCAAAGCCGCAGCAGCGGAAGCCACCGGGCGGAAGCTTTACGTTTCGGTTTCGCTTTTCTCTTTCTCCGGCGTCGGCTACGGCTGCGGGGTGGTGGGTTTGCGGCTCGTTCAGACGACGAGAGGAGCCACGAAAGTCGCCGAGTTGGCCGAGTACGAGTCATGGCCCACAATACGAGCAACGGGCCGTTTGCCGCTGTCGACCGGAGATGCGGTATCCTAGGCTTGGTGTCACGATCGGTTTGTTGCCGTGCACGGTGGCTTTGCCATGCGGTACGGCTGATGCGGCTGTCGAATACTTGTGGAGCACATTATTCGAGACAGTCGCCCCAAAGATCACCGCCGTGAAGAGTTGACCGAGGAATAGGTGACCGGCGTTTTAGCCGGAAGTTTCGTCATCCAAAGCGAGGCACCACGTGACTTTACGCTTCCGGTTCGTCCGGTGCCGGTCGTGGTTCGTCCAGCTGCATCGGGAGCCCTTCTAGGCGTGGTAGCCGTGCTGTATTCGCGGTGAAAATGGTTCACAGCTCCGCGGTACGTTGTTTTAACGCAAGGCATAGAGGGCATAAGATGTTCCAGTTCCCGTGAAACGAATGGAAGCATCGATGGGCCGTCGCTCTTAAGCGAGTGATGCCGCGAGGTGACCTGTGACAGTCAAACGTCGGTGACCGTTTATGCGCGGCCAATATTGGTACAGGCCAGTACAACGTGTTCTCTCTTTCTGCAGGTAGGGGCCGCGGAACATAACGATCTCTAACAGTCTTTTGGCACCCACCAAAAAGGTCTCGATTAATCCGCGAAGGGGTGAGCACTGCTTGTCGTACAACGCACCCGCGAGAACGCGGGATGCGATCTCGCAGGCAATCAGTTCATGGCACGACGTTTCGTCGACTTAGAGTGCCATCGCCAGGCCGTTTAATTCTTACATCAACAGCTCGGATTAACTTTTTCTGTAATGAGCCGCCGCAGACTGTTCCCGCGAAGCGGCGTGAATGGGTGGCTTGATATAATATAAATAATCAAAAAGACAGGTCAGCTTGCTGTAATATAAAGAAGCAAAAGCGAATGGGCAGCACCTTCATGTTGACTGATAATAAAGCGGCAGTATAACCCTGCGTAGCTCATATCAAAATCGGTGCTCGTTTATGCATGCTTTCTTACTCGACATCATTAAAAAAACGTGAAGGAGGGGGGGGGGGTTATGGTGGTTCACGGGGGACAACTTAGTTGAAGTACCAAAAACGCGTGTGTTAAAAAGCAAGGATTGTCGCGTTGTCAGATATCGTCGAAACTAACTTGTGTACGGAAGTGGCGTTTCGATCGCGCGAGAAAACATATTGGCTGAGTTTGAAACGCCGTCTGAGCGACTTCTTTCCCTGTCTTCAACTTCTGGTTGCTTCAAGATTGTTTTACCCAGTCTCAGGTGTTCTAACGAAATTAGAAAAGTACGCCAGACCCCCGATCGGGAATTTCAGCTGGCCGCGTCCCACGGCTTACATTCGCGCCTATTTCAGTCGGTCATGTGATCTAACGTAACAATCAAAAATAAACAGAACCCAAATGAAAAACGCTGGCTCAAAGGAAAACGAAACACCTAACCTGAGTTTTCATGCGGACATCCGGAAAGCGCGGTGCCAGTGCAGCTTGCCACCGGCCGCACTCGCTCTGCGCTTTCGTTGCCGTTCTCGATGCTTCTGCGTACCGATTGCTACTTAACATATCTGTAGAAGTAACTTGAGACGTTCAGAAGTGCGTAAGTCACCCAGCAGCAGAGGAAGGTGGCCCGGATTGATCGGGTTTCAACACCCGCACACGCTTGCATAGCCGTCATGGGGCTGCGTCGGCTGCTAGCTACGAACCGGAAGTGAATAATACCCAGAGTGCTTTGCGGCTGCTGCCAAACGCCGGTCACCTATTTGCGTGAGCTTAACGTCGGTCTATGTTCCGTTTCGACATGTATGGTATATGTAACGATACCGTTGGTAAATGATGGACGTTTTTCTTGGAAGATGGCGGTCGCCTCTCTGCGTACATGATTTGGTGATACCGGTCGTCCTGTGGTATAAGCGTTTTGTGGAAAGTTGGCGGTCGCCTAATTCATCGGACGCAAAATCATACCAGGCACACCGATTCATATCGGTAAGCAAACTGGCTGTCTGTGTAGAAAGAGGCGGAGCCATAGCGGTGTCGGTATCTCCAGTTATGCAGAACGCCAAACCAAGCTAGCTGCATTCATAATAACAAGAAATTATTGTGGTGTCATACAAGAACTGTTGAAGCAGCAGGTATGTTTCTCGGACGTTTTTCCAGTAGGGAAGTCTGGTTTGCATACGCCGAAAATTTCTGCCACCCGAAGTGTTGCCACTGTTTGGTGCAGGGGTTTCCCCAAGAATTAAATTAGAGCGGAGAGGGGGAGTAGTCGAATTTCCAGGGGACTGAGAGGGGGAAAGGGGGGGGGTGGCACGAGGAGGCAATGTTTTTCTCTATTTACTTTATTCCTTATATGCTGATTCTTTCTGCGTGGCGGCTGAGATGCGTGCGTGGTGTCCGATAGAGTATCTGGAACTTTCCACTCAACATGACACTTTAAACATTTATGAAGAATACTTAAGTTCCTTAAAGGAGCTGTGCAACGATTTTAACGTTGAAAGAATTGGCCTCTTCTACTTTTGACATTGTTTATGTTGTCACAAAGAACACAAAACACACCTCCTTCCTTGCAAATGTTGCGATTCCACCGCGTAATCTCGAAACAAAAATTAGAATATTCCCCGACCTGCAGCCGCGAGCGGCGGCCACGAGAACCACGTCGCATGACGTCAATGGGAGTCTTGTAGAAAAATAGCAAGTTATGCAAATACCTGCTTGATAAAAGGTAATTTTTCTATAAATTTTGTCGTTCCAACATAAATATAAATGCGTCAAAAACCTGGTATCATCGACGAAACCTTTATTATACGGAGTTTTATTGGCGCGATCCATCCTAGGTCCAGAAAACCGTCAGCTCTATCTGCTACAACGAACAGCCGCCAGAAGCCAGAGGGGGACGGGAGCAGAGCCGGGTGGGGATGGCCGGACCCGGATGAGACTTTCCTCTTTTCACCATGTTGTTGGTGCTGCGCCAGCATGTAGTCACGCGGTCGCGAGTGGATGAGTTCTCGCTGCTCATTGATGGCTTTAGAGAGAGAGCTTCACCGGAACCCTGCGCGATTCCCATTGACGTCACAGCGCACGTTGACTCGGAAGATGGTGGAGGAGTTGAGAGGTGCCGAAAACATCAATCTTTGTCCATTTTTAAAATAAAAAATTGGACATGCAGGCAAAAGCGGTTTTTTTGCTCTTTAATTTAGAAAGGTCGAGACACCAACTCCCAACTTATTTAAGCAAAGCGCTGAAATTTTTGCACAGCTCCTTTAAAGGAAGACAACACCGAAATTTCGGCGCTTATTTCTGGGTCTATTCGTGTTCAAGGGTGCACTATCATATCAGACACACCAATCTGGTAGATGTCGCTAACGCCTTGTGTGAAATGCCCATTTAGGAACCTTGACAGGTAGTGACGACAACTGCCTCGCCTCCGGCCACCACAAGAGAAGACGGGGAGGAACTCCTCTCTCCCTGATACTTCTTTTGTGTGTCCCAGACGTGACTATTGTCCCTCTTCAAGATAATAGAAGATTAACCTGTCACTGAATATTCGTACAAAAACAGCTTTGGGGTTATTTGCGGTGGCCCGATCACTGGTGTGCTTCGGTCGCTGGAACGGGTGGGACATGCTCTCGACGTCAGCCTCGCCGCAGCTTTGCTCGACAAGAGACAATCTACGTCACGATTGCGGCGGATATCACGTGCTCTCCGCTGGCTTCCTCTTCAATCGCTTACCACAGTGGGCCGTTTATAACAAAAATACAGCCGTCAGGCTCAAAATACAAACGTGCGATTGTCACTTACCGAGTTTATGGATCATATTCAACCCATTTCTGAACACGACGGATATATTTCCCATTTCGTTGAAGTATCCCTTTAAAGCCAAAATAGTCAGCACCACTGCCATGGTGAGACGAGTATCAAGCCGGGCTTACGAAGTCGAGTCCACACAATGCACTTCAGAGAATGTCGATATCATAGCCCAGTCTAAATGTTCAGCCTCCAAACTTTCATTAAAACGGACAGCACAGTTTCAGAAGTCGCTTGCACTGTTGCCAGCATGCAAGGAAGGTCGATTTGTTGTAAAGCCTAGAGAGACCTACATGTCGAAAGCATCGAAGCTATTCTTTCTGTTTTTCGAATCTGTGACAACGAATCGTTAGTCAAGGTTAAAAATGGAGTTAAAGGGCTATGCAAGATCTTGAATCTGAAACAGCTATCGCGACCGATAGATACAAAAAAGAAGCCTGCGTTCAGATACGTTATTTTCGACAGAAAACCTATAAAATCGAGTGCCCCTTAGGGTAACAGTGTCTGAAAATGGAACTTAGCAAAAGTCGCTAGGAAGATGTCAAAAAGTTTTGAAAAACAAAATGCAGATAGGGGCCTCTCATCATTTTCCGTCGACCTAAAATAGTTATACTATTCTATTCCACATAGCGAAATAATGCGCAACGTTAATGCCTGTAACGAAAAGAGTTGGATGGTAGTTTTTCAAAACGAAATTAAAATCCCTAAATAAAGCTTTTTAGATTCTTGGCACAACTTTTACGAAGTGAGACAACGACATTTTTATCTAAAGACAAGGGGTATGCATTGGCGCCTGCATCGCCCTGATTACAAGTGACATCGCCCTGATCACAGTGACATTGCACAAAAATGTGCCGACAGCCTTTAGTTAACTGTCGAGAATACGTCGTGTATTCTATTCTTCTGTCGTGTGACAGGTTCTACATTGGACACACCGGACGGTGCATTAATGATTGATTAAGGGAACATCAACATAATGTTACTAAACAAAATTCCGGTCATCTGGGGATTCATTGCCGTGACTGTGGATGTACCCCCGACTCACCATATGCACCCGCCACGCACCCCCCCCCCCCTCTTTTCTCTCCCGCAACAACTTCGAGGACCTTTTAAGGCCAAAAGGAAGGAGATGGACGAAGACTGCACTCAAAGCACTACTAAAGAACTTGAGTGACACCGAACTATTAGTGCAGTTATAAGGGAACACGGAGCAGTGTGGCCTTCCGCAACGATTGGGAAACAACGCGCAGGGACCAACGCGGACGACGAAGGACGCCCGACCACTTGAGTCTGCCTGCTCGACTTGCAATTTATGCAACTTGTGATGTTACCGCACTCGAGAAAGCGGGAACATTTTAATGTTGGTTCTGGCATAACCTTGCATTTGCAACGAGAAAAAGACATTTGCCGTATTTTCAACAGCCGTTTTAACATTATAGATAATAAAAACCACAGTGAAAAGAACAAAGGTTGGGCATTTCGAAAATTGGCTTGTTTTGCGTAGCTTAATAAACCTATTCCGATAATGCGCTTAATTTGCATACTTCAAAAACCTTCTTAAAAGAAAGCTGCCAGCTTTACGAGGCAGCTTCCAGTCATAGCTCCGCACTGATATATGATATATGTCATAGTGCCAGAATGTTCATTCGGAATGACAATCCGAATTACGACAAAACTTCCTCTGGGTTGCACGTTTGCAATTTTGTAAGATAATAACAAAAATAATAAAGATCCGGTTAAAACTCTTTTGAAGTCTCTAACACGTAACCAAATTTATTATGTTTAACTGCAGTTACGTCACGTTTTAAAAAGAAAAAGTCAAATTGACTATATTCTTATTTGCAGGATAAGAAACGCCGGCTAAGCTCCTCCCGGAAAGTCTTCCACGCTCTTTCCGCTTTAGCAGAGCTAACGCTAGACCTGAGGGGATTAGACTTGCTCTTTCAACTCCTCTTCAGCATTCGCTCTGCTTAAGTGGAAGAAGTGTGAGGCTTTGCGGGAGAAGATTGACCTGCTTTTCTTGACCTGAGACGCCTCACGTAGGTACATAGGTAATTTATTCTGGGACATGTGTGCGGCTTACTTTTACGCGTAATTTTCGCTTACACACAGGCAGAAGTATATGTCCAGGGAAGTGCTTTCCTCAGTCCAGCTGTTCCTGTACGCCACCTGCCTTCTGCAGAAGTACAGCGTCCTTCCTGAAGAAAGACAAGAACTGCCCTGCCTCGGTTCTGTCGTCACGGTAGGAAACGACGCTCCGATTATGAAGTTGCAGTTTGTCCCACGATAACCTACAATACTAAATGAGGCTTGAATCGTACTATTCGAAGAAAAAAAGCTGGCAATTATTAGGAGCTTGAGCCGTTCAAAGGGGCAGTGCAAAGACTACAACGTTGAAATTATGCGCAGCTCGTATTTTTGTTTGTATTTATCTCGGCACAAGTGGGAGGGAACATTCTACCTTGTCATGAAATGCGGCAATTTCCGCTGCGTAATCGCAAAAAAACAACAAAAGGAACGCGCATATTTTGTCTATTTGCAGCCGCGTGCGGCCGTTATGGGAACCACAGAGTCCCATCATTCGGAGTACACGGAAGTCAACACAAAGCTGTACACCCTCGCTGCAACACTCGCCATCAGCCCCGTGGCGAGCTGTTTTTTGTCTCGATCACTCTCCGGAACCATAGGCACGATGACAATCGTTAAAAAAGTACACAATACCCCCTTTTCAAAAGTCCGTCGAGCAACATTGACAGTCGCCATTATTCGGACACGAAGCGTGCGATTGGATCCGAGTCCTCACTGAACGCTGACGCAGCACTCGTTTTCGATACGAGCCGAGCCGAATTTACGCCGAAAGCTGACAGAACCCTCGTGCCCAATACATGCTCTGGAGCATACCTGCCGAAGTAATGGCGGACTCGGAGAATCGGCGCAGCAGTTGCCCACATAAAAAAAAAGGGTCAAATGTGGAAGGAGCGCTGGGGGCCCTGAAAGCAAAACCCAACGGAAAAACAGGTGGTACTCCCAGTGACGTCACTCGAAAAAGGGCGTGACAGGTGAGAGCTGCTCAGAATTTCTATTTGTTTCGTTTTTTGTTTAATAAAATCTAGCGCGCGCAATAAAAAAATAGTTTCTGTTTTTCGTTCTATAGCTGACAAAAACTAAGTTCCGCCGTTAATTGACCACAGTCCGAAAGTCGTTGCACCGCTCCTTTATGAAATTCGTAATTGCTATTTGTCGTATCGCTGACGTAAACAAGAAGATTATCAGTGTGCTGTCAATGGATGCGAAGTAAACGCCTTTATTTGTGTAGTTTTTTGTTACTGAGAAATAAGTGTTTTTCTGTCGTACTCTAATTGCGAGTCATCTCGAGCAAATTTTGTTGTTTTTATTTTTGTTTTTGGTGGAGAAAGGGAGTGGCTGGGTGTGGGGGAGGATACAATGGGACATGTTTACTCGTCACGAGTTGAGGAGTTGACGCTTGTAGATGCCGATGAAAACGGAGGGCCCTAGGTTTAAAGAGGCTTGATTCGCAAATAAAGCTTCTGCTGTGTTCGACACATTGTTGTTCTGCCCTTCTTCTCGGTAACCGGTTAGAAGCTCACTAAACAAAAAATCACCAAATGCTCAATGACCAATTATATCGGACCTGTACAAATGCTGACCTCTTTTTCGGCTACACAGATTAAAGCTAACCAGGCAAAGCGCGGAATTGGGTGGAGTGATTTCAGCTTCCATACTAGACCCCAGCAAACCCATATAACAATTAGAAAAAAAAACAAAAAAAAACATTGAATCCTTGCGAAACAGTGCTGCTTGCTTTTCTCTGCTTTCAAATAATTGATTGCTTTAGAGTGTCAGAGAAATAAAAAATAGTGCCCAGTTGCAAGACTTATATCGCCGCAAACTTGCCCATCTAACACTTTTTTCAGGCTTCTCACGTTATATTTTTCCACGTCGGAACAACTCATATAGAGCTAAACGCATCACATGCCATTTATCTCTTTATGTCTAATCAGTCATATCACAAACAAAAATTTATTAGAATTACCTACCAGCACATATTGCCGCGTGCATGGCCGAAAGGAACGCGTCTCCGTACTTCTATCAGATTCGTGTTTACTCTTAGCTCAAATGATTCGATGTACGATTGGAATGTTCGAGATACCAAGTGAAGTACAAGCTGTCACAACAAAAAATGTACAGTGTACTTTTAATGCAAACATAAACTAGGCATCGCCGAACGCTCATTCTCCGCCCAAAGGTAGCACTAGAGGTCACAACCAGATGCCAAAGTTTCATCCCGAACGGACACCTTATTCAAAAGTTATAAGTGATTTTCTGAAAATTTCAATGGGAAAATGGAGCCCATTTTGCCCTTTTTCGGTTTCTGGTGCCATAGAGCCCCATGTATTCAAAAACTCCGTGGGCCGCCATTTTCGCATTGAATTTTTTAGAAAATCACGTAACTTTTGAATAAAGTATCGGATCGGGCTGAAACTTTGGCATCTGGTTGTCACCTCTAGCGCGACCTTTGGACGGAGAATGAGCATTCGGCGATGCCTAGTTTAATTTTCCGGTAACAAAAAACGGGTAAATTTTTTTTTGTGACACCCTGTAGATAAAGAGCCATCATGGCTTTGCCGACTCACTCAGAACCAGTGTTGGACAAAATACTCGAAAAAGTGTTTAAGTTACTAAATACCTGCTCTATAAAGTATTTAAAATACTACTCAAGTTACTTTCACTGTAAAGTATCTCGAGTAGAGTACAGATACTTAGAAATGTAATTCAATTACTTTTGAAGATACTTCCGCATTGTGCAATTTGTGCCTACGTCAGTGACAACGACAATTATACAGCTGCGCAAATCTGGGTTACCAGAATCGTTTATAAGCACGCAACAACACAGAACGGAAAAAAAGTATCGTGGGGGTATTTTATGCAGTCCAGCTATAAGGAGCAGGATATTGTCACGAATGACAAACGATAAGGCGGCGAATAACTGAAGAAACTAAACGTTTAATGAAGCCAATTTATGCCCCCCCCCCCCAAAAAAAAAAGGAAAGGCTAGCGTTGCAGGCGTCGATATCGGCAAAACAGCAGGATCGAGCGCTTGGGTGACACCGACTCCGGACCGCCACTTGGAGTAACTTTTGTACCCGCGCGGGTTTCTGCAACATTTGGCGTAGAACTTTCGCAGCTCAATCAGATGACAAGGTTCTCGAACATGCAAAACCGTCAAGTTGAAAGAATAAATAAAAGAGGAGTCCGCTTCCTGGTATCGAACCCGGAGCCTCCCAGTGACAGCCAAGCGCGGTAACCATTCGGCCACGCGCTCGCTCGGCAACGCGCGTGCCAATATCACTGATATATGTTACTAAACATTTCTGGGACAACAAGAAAGAGGTCGCTCTAGCTATTGGGGAAGAGATCAGACCGTGGCGCCCCAAGTGGTTAACTTTAGATCTACGCGAATGGGGACAACGAATAACAATGACTCAGCGCTCGGCTGACATAACCGAACGCGGAGTCAGCGTTCGGCTGGAGTTCATGTTCTCCGGTGAGGGGCAGGAGGGGCTCTTTTGTCACCACTCACGCTATGTGCCCCGTCACGCTATGTGGCCGGCAGCGTGACATTCCTGTTTTTCCGTCGTTCAGGCGAAGGCAGCAGAGGCTATGCCATCGTGCGTTTCGTCGAATTTGTTTTTCAGAGTAAAGTGATTTCTGACCGCACTAGGGATGATCCGTACGTGACAGTGTGCACTGTGATGTGGAAGAAACGTGCAAGAAACGTTGGCCCCTGGATACCTGCACGGAAAGTAATTTGAGTTCAGGATAAGTCGGAAACGTTTATGATTAGGCCTCGTTTCGTTGGACTTGCAGACGGTAATTACTCCTGACCACTACGGTAGTGTTTAGTTCTATGTAATTCTTTGTGTGACGGTATTTCGACGTGCCTTTTCTGAATGACTATTTTTGTACAAAATAAAAGCAGTCAAATATTCAAGAAAGGCACGGTCGTTGGTAGCTCCGCGAACACGACTATCGAGGCCTAAATCTGTTGTTTTGGGGCTTGAACAGCACTATTCGTGTCAATTCAAGTTGTCAATTTTTATTACTGTTTCCAAGTATTTTATTCAGAGCCTTTGAAGCGATTGGCAATTTAGTTTCCATATTGCCGCACGCGCAGCTGGCTAAGCAGGCAGCGCGGCGGTGGCCTAATAGTTATCGTCCTTGCCTCCAACGCGAAGAGCCAGGGTTCGATTCCTCGGAGCGACGTGTCTTTTATTTATTCTTTCTACTTGTCATTCTTGCAAGTTCAAGAACTTTCTCGTCTCACCGAGTTGCGAATGTTCTACGCGCCGAACGTTCTAGGCCGAATGTTCTAAAACCCACGGCGGTACAAAAGGTGCCCCACGTGGCGAGCCGGGGTTAGCTTGCCCCAGCGTGTTCGATCCTGCTGCTACGCCACCATCGACGCCCACAACGCTCTAGTGTTATCCTCAGTTTTCCTTTTGTTTTGGGCAGAAGTTCGCCCCATTAAACGTTTAGTTTGTTTGAGTTTTTGTCGCATCATTAACTTCTATTTGTGACATTTTGGTGGAGGTGCGGGATCATGCATTCTATGCCCGTTAATCGTACACATCTAAAGACATCCCGAGTAACCAAGCGACGTGCTCAGCCCCGGAAGGCTACCCTTCGCCGAAGACACCGAAGTCCGAAGAAGCCGTCGTACCAGAGGCCGGTCCCCTGAATTGGGTCTGCTGCCGGACAAGCCCAAGCCTAAGAAGACGACGATGGCCAACCAGTCGCAGACCCCGGCCGTTTCTGCCGTCATCTATACCTGCCCGTCGCACCACAGACGGCTGCTCCGTGCCACGGTAAACTTCACGAAGATGTCGAAGATTGGATAAACCAGCACGAACGCGTCGCCCGCCACAATTGCTGGACCGAGGAACAGCATCTGCAAAACGTGTATTTCTCGCTCGAGGGGACTGCCAGGTACTACTGGTACGAAAATCATGGGTCGTGTTTGACAACCTGGGACGTTTTCAAGAGCCAGCTGAAGGCGACGTTTGTCAACCAACACCGCCGAGAGCACCACCGGCTTCGTGGAGGACGTTCTGCGCCTGAGCGCGCGCGCCGACCCTCAGGCTACAGAAGAGAAGAAGGCTAGAATCCTCATGCGGGCGTGAGAGTCAACATCTTCGGCGGTCTTGTTTGTAGCCCTCCGACAACCGTCGAAGATTTTGACACCGAGGCGACGAACATCGAGCGTGCCCTGCAAAACGAGCCAGTCACTACCATCGACCATCTGGCCTCGCTGCCCTCGCGCCGTCTAGCTGCAATATTCGCTCCAGTATCCCAGGCATTCGCCAGGTCATTCGAGACGTCGTCCGGGAAGAGCTCAGGAAGCTGGTGCCTGCTGCCAACCAGCCGGCTTCGCTGTCGATATCCGAAGGAAGGAAAGGGTAATTAGGTGTTTAATGGCAAAGCGGCAACTAAGGCCATAGTGCGCCAAACACAGGGTAAGTTAAACATAATACTGAAAAGACCTATAGTAGGTAGCTCCATTAAAAATTTGGGAAATGAATGTTTGAAACATTACAGGATACAGGCCTATCAAGGCCTCTAGAAATTTTAACCAATGCTCCGCAAACCACAGGCACTCTAAGAGAATTTCATTCACACTAGAACGTTCTGGAGAATGTGCCCACGATACAAGATCGTCGGCTCTCTGCCACCGCTTGTCTTCAGGCAAACATGATAGAAATGAAAACTAAAATTCATAGCCGATGTAGGAAGCCAATGCTATCTAAAAACTTAAAGACTTGACAATGTGGCACAAGAGGTTCGTCACAGAATAATAATGCTGGGTGGAACGGGACGTGGTTGCGGAAAAAGGTAGAAAAAAAGTGGTGCGCTCGTGATTATACTTAGGACATCTGATAAGGATATGCGTGACACTCAACGGCTCGGTACAATGTTCACATTTCGGAGCTGCCTCTGCCCGTAGGAGGTGCCCATACGTGAGATGGGTGAGTCCCAATCTCAGACCGCAAAGCGCAACATCAAGGAAACTCTCCCTGTGCCGGCAACTTGCCCACTCCCGCAAGGTAGGTTTCACGCAATGAAGCTTGTTGTGTATTTCCGTGTCCCATTCTGACTGCCAGTTTTGCTCGATTGCTTTTTAAGACTTTGTTTGTAGTCAGTGAATGGGATGTACTTGATTTTCAACTTGCATCTTAACGCACGTACCGGCAGCTCAGTCAGCATCCTCATTTCCCTGAATACCGACATGACTAGGCACCCAACAGAAATTGATGCGTAGGTGTGATTTTGTTGCAGTGTGCACAATGCTCCGGAGCCTAGTAACGAAGGCATTGTTCGATATTTCCAAAGATGCAAGCGCTTTTAATTCACTAAGGGAGCCAGAGTAGATAACACAATACTGGATAGAGCTTTCTATGACGAATTCAACAGCTAAAATTAAAGCATATAATTCTGAAGTAAAGATTGATGCTCTGGCATCAAGATGTCTAACAACCTTCCATGTCTCGCTTACAACAGCACAGCCATCAACATAATCACTCTTAGTACCATCTGTGAAGAAGCTCACACAGCTGCTGTACGTATAAGCAACCTGAGAAAACTCCTGCAGGAGGGCAGCAACATGAGTTTGTCGCTTATTATATTTAATCAGAGTAAAATTGATTATGGGTGCTATGCACTCCCAAGGAGCTACTGCCGGTGGGAGTTGAGCAACTTGGCTGAAATTGTCAAGGTTGTACGCCTGTGAATATGCTTTTTCTCTGCGTAAAAGGGGTACGACAAATTGCTTGTTCTGGAATGGGATTTCATAGCGAGAATTCTAAATTGCTTCCTGGATTGGATGAGAAGGAACAGAGCGAATTCTTAATACATACTGCAAACCTAAATAAGATCGTCTATTTTAAAGTGATTGATCATTACTCTCAGCATATAGGCTAGGAAAAGGGGACGTTCGAAAAGCACCCGTAGAAAGCCTCAGGCCTTGATGGTTGATCGGGTACAGCAATTGCAGGGTAGATTGTCGTGCAGATACATACACTACGCATCCATAATCTAGTTTTGAACGAACCAAGCAGCGATAGAGACGAAGGAGGCATTCCCGATAACTACCCCAAGACTTGTGTGAGAAGCACCTTTAGGAGATGCATTGACCTTTAGCACTTCTGTTTCAGGTGGAGTATATGACTACGGAAATTCAACTTTTTATCAAATATCACTTCTAGGAACTTGTGTTCATTACGAGAAGAAATTTCCCGACTTCTTAAGGTCAGACTAGGCTCTAGGATCATGCCCCTACGTAATGAAAAGTTGACACATACTGACTTCTCTGTTGAAAAACTAAACCCATTGGCAATACGCCCACCTCATCAGACAATTAATTCCCAGCTGACGTACCCTCTCGCAGACTGAAATGTTACAGGAACAGCGAGAGATCTGCAAACCTTCCGCTTAAAGAGAGTAGTAAAGTGATTTTTGGTTTAGACTTTGCAATAGAGTTTATTTTTATTAAAAATAGTGTTACGCTAAGGACATCACCATGTGGAACTCCGTTCTCTTGGACAAAACTTCGAGAGAAGGTTGTGCCAAGCTCTACATGAAAGTATCTGTCTTCCAAAAAGCTTTTAATGGGTGAGAGCATTCGGCCACGAATTCCATACGAGACAAGATCCTTCGAAATTCCATACCTCCATGTTGTGTCGTAAGCCTTCTCTGTATAAAAAAGACAGAAACACAATGCTGTCTAATAACAAAAGCCGCGCGAATTGTATTCTCAAGTCGGACTAGGTGGTCCACCGTTGATCTGTGGGCATGGAAACCGCACTCAAACTTGTCGAGGAGGTCATTTTCCTCTAGAAAATGATTCAATCTTGATTTACCATCCGTTCAAGGTTTTCCCTAGGAACTGGTGAGCGCTATGGGCCGGTAACTTGAGGGTAATGATGGATATTTTTCTTGATTGAGAAGCGGGATAACCTTAGCTCTTTTCTGGGAATCTGGGAAAACGCCTTCTCTCCAGATCTGGTTAACAAAGTTTAAAAGCCCCTGCCGGGTATTGGAATGCATATGCTTGAGCATACAGTAGTGAATTCGATCTGGTCCCGAGGAGGTATTTTTACTTTTATTTAAAGCTGACTGTAACTCTCGAAAAGGAAATGGTCTATTATAGGGTTCTCATAGCCCTCCTGAGCAATTTATTCTCTTCTCCTAGAATATTGGCCTGCTGCTCAAGAGTAGGCAGTACACCACCTTGCAGAACAAAAAGCGGTATGGAGGATTCTCGATAATCCCCATTAATCTTATGCACTTTTTCCCAGACCACTTTTACACTGGTCTGACTATTAATGGAGGAGGCGTATTACTTCCATGTCGCGTTTCTGGATTGATGACGAACATATTGAGCCTTCGCCCGAGCCTGTTTGAAGGCTAAGACATTTGGAGGGGTGGGGTAAGGGCATAAAATAACCCATGAACAATTTTGGTTTTTCGAGTCTCGCTGCATTCCTTAGTGCACCAAGGTTTCTGCTTAACAGGAAGTCGTGTAGAAGACTACGGAATAGCTTTATGAGCTGCCTCAACTATAGAGACAGTAAGGCATTTGCATGGATCATTCACATCCAAGCCAACTAAAGTTTCAGGGTTAACCTCAGATGAACTTTCAAACATGGCCCAGTCTGCCTGGTCTACTTCGCAGCGGGGCGAACGTGTCATGAGAAAAGAAGAAGGAGCAATGCACTTCAAAATGGGGAAATTGTCGCTACCATATGGGTAAGGATGCACATGCCACGAAAAGGTATGAAAAGGTGTGGCAGTCAAAATAGAGAGGTCAATGCACGATGGAGAAAGGTGTTGACAGCTAAGAAAGGTAGGATCACGAGTGTTAAAAATACAAATTGCTCGCTTGAGAATAAGAAAGACTCAATAATTTTCCCTCGGATGTCACGACGTGTGCTCCCCCATAGAGGGTTGTGACAATTAAAATCGCCCATCAAAAGGAATGGCTCAGGAAGCTGGACTAAAAACGAATTACAACTTGAGGATTTCAAAGTAAAGGATGGTGGTAGGTACAAAGAGCACACTATCAGAGCTTTGTGAAGCATGAACCGTAGAGCCACTGCTTCCAGTGAGGTAGACAGTGGAGCCTGTACACAGGACACTTCTCTCAGGGAGAACCACCGCAACTCCACCCAAAAAACTGCCAGAGCACGGACAATCACTTCCGGAACACCTGGTACCGTCTGAGGAAGTTGGTATGGTTAGGGTTTAAATGAATCTCCTGCAGGCAAAGCAGACGTTGCTTGTGTTCCTCCAGCAAAAACTTCACATCATCCAGGTTACTTAGGAGCCCTCGACAGTCCACTGCATTAGCACCGAAACCATTATAAAGATATGAAATTACGAGCACACGGGTGAAGAGTGAAAGAAATGTCATGACTTCGGAGGGTATCATAGGTTTTTTTAGTTTTTGTTTGGTCTTCGGATTCTGCCACTTCATCTCCTTCTGGACAGACTGAGGGGTAGATAAAGAGGTGGAGAGGGCAGGAGCACCGCTCTCTTGAGCTCTGCAAACAGGATTGCCTGCCAGCTTGGGAGGGTCGGAGCTGCGAAATCCCTAACCCGCGGCCGCGACCAGAACCTGATGGGAGGGTGGCAGATGTACTTGGGAGGGATTCAATCCCGTCCATCTGCTCCGCCACCTACTGTGTTACAGAAGCTGCATGAGGCCTATGCACCTCCTTGGTTGCAGGCGGTCTCTCCAGGGAGTGAGGAGAGAGCGGCGCTTTTCTCTCCCTGGTAGGAGAACGTGCACACTGTACAGACGCAGCAAGCGCTGGCCTGTCTTGGAATGTGGGAGCAGCCAGCGAACTCTCATCGCGAGGAGGGGAGCCTGCTGCCCCTGGGTAGGCCTTGGGGTCCTGACGGCGGCAACCAGGTCTTCGAGCAAGACATGGGTGTCCCTCAACTCCATGCGTTTCGCAGGACCCCGGCGCGCAACGTCGGCGTGCAGCTGCAATGGAAAAAGAGTAACACAAGTGACCGACGACCGGAGCGGCAAAATCGCTACACGCGGCTCTTTTCATCCCGAGCGCGGCAATAGCGAGAGTGCCAGTCACGTTCTATGTCTTAACGCGGGGGCAGCCGGCAGAAAGCAGCCCATCCAAAACCCGCCCCCCATTTTGAAAGCTATCTTAGCCCTCGAATTTTTGCCGGCCGCCCCCGCGTTGAGATATGGAACGTGACTGGCACTCTCGATCTCTGCGTGATTGGGAGCAATAGCGCCGCGCGTCGCGATTTTGCAGCTCCGGTCGTCGGTCACTTGTGCTACTCTTTTTCCGTTGCAGCTGTACGTAATAGGTACGTAATGTTCTCTTTAGCCTTCAAACTCAAGATCTCCTTCTCCTCCTTCTACAGGGGACAAACACGGGAATACGCTGCATGGGTGCCATTGCAGTTGGAGCAACACGCAGTGTTTTCACAGATGTCAGCGTCATGTTCGTTGCTGCCACACTCGGCGCAGATCTCTTCTCCACGGCAGCTCCTGGGGGTCTGGCACATAAGGACGGACACAGCAGTACAGATAGCCTGCCTTCACTGTCGCTGGGAGACTATGCCGTTCAAAAGAAATATTAAGATGTTTTGAGGGGATCTCCTTACATTCGCTGCGAAGTATAACCCGCTTTACTGCAGTGACACCGAGTTTTGTAGGCCTTCAAGGATCTCATCCTTGCTTACACTTAGGAGGTCTTCTTCAGAGATGACAACACGCACATTGCTCGACGTCCTGTGCGGCGTTACCGTCACGGAGGTCTCGACGATGATTTTCATCTTCTGAATGGCCACACTTTGCGCTTGTGTGGTGACCTCTACAAGAAGGTCCCCAGAATGCGGCTTTTTGCTTGGTAGGAGTGCCCGATCAAGTGCTCAAAAACTTTGGCAACAATGAATGGAGACAGCTTGGCGGCAGGGCGTTGATCGTCTTCAAAGTGAGTTACAAAAAACGTAACGAAGTGTTCTGTTTCTGGTGCTTTGGCAATGACTTGGTCCGGACAGTGCCGTTTGGATGGCTGCCTGGAACCGGGTTAGAGAGAGGAAGCCTTAAGAGGCGGAAAGTGTTTATAACCTGTGTCGTGCCGCCCACCACGGAGCCCAACAAGGGAATAGGCAAAGGACCATAACAAAAAGGGCTTTGCTGGAACCGTTACCTTATTAGTCCTGCCCAGGTACTATAACCAAGTGTGTTTCTGGACAAGGGGTCTGTGGCCACCCAAGGTTAGCCCTTGCCGCCAAAGGAGTTGAAAAAGGAAGAAGAGAAATGAGAAGAGTGAAAAGAAGGAAAAGACAAGGGGGAAAGAAGGAGGGGATAGTAGAAGAAGTGGTGACTGACTGAATCATCCTGGTCGGGCCAAGCCAGGAAACCCGTGTACGGGAGGCGGGGGCCGAAGTGGTGTATTGCCTCACCCGGGGGGCCCAGAAGGGTCCAAACCTACCCCGGGCTCTGTTTGTCTGTTTCGGCTGTGTTTTAGGCAGATGTGGCACTTTTTAACAAGATTTTCCACGTCTGCGTCGATGTTGGGCCACCATACAGAACTTCTGGCTCTTGCTCGGCACTTTTCTATGCCGAAATGTCCTTCATGAAGTTGGACGAGGACTGACTTTCGGAATCTTTGAGGAATGAGGATCCTGGTTCCGCACATCAGGACGTCTCCGCCCATAGCAATGTCGGATCTGTGAATCCAATAGTCTTTAAGGTCGGCTCCTATATCTCGGCGACTTGGCCATCCAGTCGCACAAAATTTGCTGATACGTTGGCATTCCTTGTCCACTTTCTGCTCAGCAGAGATTTGCTTAAGGCTTGGCGGAGTCACCGGCAGAGATGACGTCACGTGGTCTACGAAGCCTCGGATCTCCTCGGCGAGCTCCGTCGTTCCAGGCCGTTGAACTGGAGACCTAGACAGGGCGTCAGCCGCGGTGAGATCCTTTCCTGGAACGTAGGAAATGGTATAGGTGTATCTCATGAGACGCATGCGCATCCTCTGGAGCCGTGGCGTTAAGTCGTCGAGTGTTTTGGATCCGAAAATTGAAACCAGGGGTTTGTGGTCAGTTTCGAGTTGGAAACTTCTCCCAATCAGGAAGTCTCGGAACTTTTCACATGCCCAAACTAGGGCGAGGCCTTCCTTTTCAATTTGCGCGTAGCGGCGCTCGGTGTCGGTAAGGACTCTGGATGCATACGCGACGACCTTGAAGTGTCCGTTTTCCTGCTTTTGTCTCAGGACGGCACCAAGGCCGTACGACGACGCGTCAGCCGTGAGAACTGTCTGTTTGTTGGGGTCGTAGATGCCGAGTACAGGATCCGATGACAGGAGAGCCTTCCACTTTTTGAAGGCTTCTTCTTGGGGGCTTTCCCAGACGAAGTTCTGCTTCGACGACATCATTGACGACAATGGCCGCAACACTTCGGCCATGTTGGGCACAAATCTTGCTAGATATGTTGCCATCCCCATCACGCGCCTCAGCCCTTTTTTAGAGGTAGGGTGGGGCATCTCGGCAATAGCACGAAGTTTTTCCCTGTCGGGCCGCACCTCGTCGTTTTCAAGGATGTGCCCCAAAAACGATATGCTGCGCTTGCTGAACTCGCATTTGTCCTTGTTCAGGGTAACTCCGGCTGCTCTGAGACGATCCATCACTAGTCGTAGTCGTTGGTCGTGCTGCTGTCTTGTCGACCCCCAGATGAGTACATCATCCATATGGCAGACGACTCCATCCAGACCTTCCAGGATCTGAGCCATGCGTCGCTGGAAGTGTTCGGGGGCGGAAGAGATGCCAAACGGCAAACGGTTAAAGCAGAAGCGTCCGAATGGCGTGATGAACGTAGTCAGGAGCTTGCTGTTTTCGCTGATTGGGATTTGCCAGAACCCAGAATTTGCGTCTATCTTGGAGAACATTTTTGCACCTTGTAGCATACCCAGAGTGTGTTCCACGGCAGGTATTGGATGCCATTCTCGCAGTATGTACCTGTTTAGTTCTGTGAAGTCCACGCAAATGCGGAGTGCCCCAGATGATTTTGGCACAACTACCATTGGCGCGCACCAAGATGTTGGCTCCGTTACTGGTGATATCACTCCTTCGTTCTGCATGCGTCGAAGTTCCTGCTTTGTTTTCTCGTACAACGGCAGGGGTACTCTCCGAGGAGACGTCAGCGCGAAAGGCTTAGCTTCTGGCTGTAGCTTGACGTCGTATTCATCTTTCAAGGTTCCTAGACCTTGGAAGAGGTCAGGGTACTCGGATTCGACGTTTCCTTTTTCGATAACGCCGATGCGTGCAGCGAGTTCAGTTAGAACATCAAGCTTCTCGATGGCAGGCTTGCCTAGAAGTGGTGACTTCAGGCTCTGAAGTACGTAAACTTCTTCAATGCTTGTTCGTCCGTTGAAAGTCATGTGCATCTGGGCCGTGCCGACAACGATAAGTGGCTTACCGTTGGGGCCGTCGAGGGGCCGTTTCGCTGGCTGGAGCTGTACACCTTCGAACAGATGGCGGAAAAGGCCGTCTGGAAGCACTGTTTCATCCGCTCCTGTGTCGGCTTTGAATACAACTTCCTTGTTATTGACGACCACTGTGACGTCCCAGTTTGAAGACCTTCCATGGCTTGTGAGACCCAGGAAGCCTGGTTCTTGCTCTTGAACGCTGCGTACAGCTGGCGCCGACCGACAGACGGTGGCGAAGTGTCCTTTCTTTGAGCACTGTCTGCAAGTAGCGTCTTTTGCCGGACATGCATTCTTTGAATGTCGTTCGCGACCACATCAGCCGCAAGAGCTTGTCTGGTTCTTGCCTTTTGGGACCTTTGCAGTCGTTGACGGTAGAGGGCTCGATGCACCAGCGGGGCTTTTTGCGAGGGTCTTCCGTGAGGACGGTCGATGTTTCCCGGTCCGCACGTTGTCTATTGTGACTTGGCTTAATGGCTCCTTGTGCATTACTGCTTGTTGCAGATGGACGGCCTCGTGTTGGCGTGCCACAGTCAATGCTTTCGTATAACTTAGATCCGCATCGAGCTGCAGTTTTTCAGAAACTTTCCTGTCTTTGAGGCCAACGACGAGCCTATCTCGGATTAGCTCCTCTCGAAGGACTCCGTAGTTACAGGTCTCTGCCAGAGCATGTAAAGCCGTAACGAAATCTTCGACGGACTCACCGTCCTGCTGAATTCGTGTGTTGAAACGTGCCCTTTCAAAGATAATGTTCCGACGGGGAATGAAGTAGGCGTCGAACTTGCTCAGGACTAGATCGAACTTCTTCTGTTCAGCATCGCTGAGCTTGAACGTGTTGAACACCTCTTCAGCCTGTGTACCCATCAGGTAAACTAGTGTGTCGACTTGGCTGGCTTCTGGCCTGTCGCTCAGTCCCGATGCCGTGTGGTAGCGAAGAAATCGTTTCTTCCACGTAGGCCAATCATTGGGATTCGCGAAGGCAAACGGCTCCGGCGGCGTAATCTGGAACGATGTCATGGTCACGGGCGTTTTGTATCCCAGCTGCGGACCTGAAGCTTGCCTGTGGCCGGGTGTATCGGCGCTGTCAGCATTTGACGAATCAGGAACTCCAGCTTGAGACGTTGCCATTGCCGACCTTGGACTTCTGACACCATGTTTTATTCTGCGGGGCGCAGAATGAAAGAGACATAGTCGGTGTGGACTAGCAGGACAAAAGGGTTTATCTTACACTAAGGTCAGCAACGTATGTACAAAAAGAACACCTACCAGTCCGCCATGCCAAGCTATGCACAAGCCCGCGAGAGTCTCCCCGCGCGTGAACTCCGACATGCTATATCCAACAACGTCTACACGGTTTCTCCCCCTATCCTTCGTTTCCCCCCTGAAAAATCCCTCGCTGATCATACGCCAAAAACTGACCCGTTAAACCGTCCCCAAGGTTGCCATATCGCACATACACAAACTAGCCATCGTGTAGCCAGTGTAGCCATGAAGCTGGCGACTCCCACTGACTGCCCGGACTGCGGCCGTTGGCGGCGCTTCCGTGGCGGAGCGTTGCGCCCCCTGTAGGTGCAGCACGCCTCCTATTCTGAAGAATAAAATGAGTTCGTTATTGCCAGAGATTATCATCGAACCTATTTGCCTCTGCGGCTGAAGTAATAATTTGTGAGTGTGGGTGTCTTCTATACTCTGTTTCACCTTATGATGTACCGCAGGAAAGGCTACAAGCGCGAGCTCCTTGCTCTAGGGCACATCTCGGCGGCACAAGCTCTCGTGCGTTAAGAGCAGCTCCCAACGCTATCCGCTCGCGCTTCTAGCCTTCTCTTCGGTACAACATTAAGGTGAAACGGAGTATAACAGTTCTCAACAATACAGCAAGGTTGATTTAAAATCCGAAATTGTACTGCGCCGTTTATTACGTATTCAGCAAAGGCAAAGCCTCTAATTCTGACTTTTTTAAAACTATTATGCATCGGAATGAACGGAAATATTGAATCAATTAATCAATCAATTAAAAGTAGGTGATTTATCGGGTTAAATTTTTTAATCGACACCCGGCCCTACTATGAAATGCACCATCGAATGTATTATGGGAGCAAACTGCACTTTTATATAAAAAGGTGTCAATCGTTAAAAAAATTGTTCTTTACGACAAAAAAAATTATTCTCACTAGAGGTTGCTTTAAAATCTCCTATCTCGTCAAAAATGCTGTACCTAAAAAAAAAAAAAAATGCAGGAACATCAGTTATCCCGGGAAAGCGTGTTCTTGTTTGACTGGGAAAGAGCGGAAAACGTTCTTTTGGCAATAAAATGCAAAGCGTACAAGCCACAAGAAAGTAGAAGAAGCCTGCAAGTGGCTTCTTCGCCTACAAGTAGATTGAGGAGACTGAGTTCGATTCTCTGAACTCTAGAGTGGTGGAGCTTCTGCCTGCACGCGTTACAACACCTCATTATTGCAGCACAGTTCGCGCATGCTATCCCAGCATCAAGTGCACAAATTGAGAGAGACTTCTCATTAGCGAGTATTAATTAAAAAAGCGAACCATTCTCTTTGCTGTGTGGAAGAAACGATACTCTGTTTCTTCCACACAGCAACTTCGAAAAGTGAAACGTAGCCTGTACATGCGCGTTTTTACAGCGAAGTTGTTTATTGATAGGGTTCCCTGGATTTTTCGTGTGCGTGACCAAAAACTTTACGCTCGCAACGTCGGACGCGACGCACGCGCACGCCCTCCCCGTATAAAAATGTTCGAAGTAAAGAACCAAAATAAAGCGTTGACGAACGCGCGTGCGTGCCATTTGTTTTAGGTTTTTGCTTTAAAACAATTACTGCTGCAGGCGCCGGTACGTGCGGCGCGTGGAACACCATCCCCTGCATTCCCTTGACGCTTGGGGTATTCAACAATACATCTATTCAGTAGATTAGTTATCAAAAGGCACCATTTTCCAGTAGATTCACAGGTAGATAATAAAGGTTTCCCAAAGATTTGCCGCTGTGCGACTTTGCGTCGGCCATGCCTGCGCTCGCACTGCGCTCTCTTTGTCGTCGTTCCAAGCGCTTGCGTGCCTAGTTTCCTTTCCTTCCGCTCACCCGGGGTGGCGGTCCCGTCACGCGTGCCCAGTTTCCTCCGGCTCCTCGGGGCGGGTCTGTGTCGTGTGCTAAACAACTTCGCTGGTCAGCCACTTTCACAGAGTGGAATAGCACATGTTTTTCCTCCTTTTTCTCGACACTTGGCCCTGAGTTAATTTAAAGTTCCGAGCATGCAGTTGAGAGCTCGTGTTTAAAACTGAAACCGATAGAAGGTGTTGCCATCATTGAATAGTGTGATATTGTTTCACTAATGTACTCGCGCTTTACCCCATATACACGAATACTTTTCTTCGGTGAGTGAGCGCCTTTCCTCTAGCACTTTTATTGCTTAGCCTAAATAAAGTGACACAATGTTATTAATGTGTCCCTTTGTTAATTCTGATGTTTATAAAATATGCGTCTAGTTAAAGCGGGGTTTACGAAGCAAAAAGAAAATGAAATATTAAAATTTCCTTCTTTTTGAGTGCCTCTTCTGGACAGAGTGTCAGTGTCACGAACTCCCAAGGCGATCATCTTTGCAGCAATGCGAAGTGTCTATGGAAGGAGGATCGCGGCGAAGCGGTCTGAACAATCTTACCTACTCGCTCGTTTTCTTCACCATCTGCACGGGGACGCCGCCGATTTGCTGGGATACGGGGATCATCCATGGCGACGTTGAAACCGCGTCAGTACACGTCGTCACTTGGTATTTCTCACGCCTCCCGGGTCATCGGAACGCAAGATTTTGCCAGCGCATTCTCATCGCCCCCTTCAAGACCATTAAAGCCAGCAGCATTGCAGCCATCGCCTAGAGTAATATAGTAGACGTGAAAGCCAAAAAACACAAGGACAAGAAGAGACGTCTCTTCTTGTCCTTGTGTTTTTCGGCGCTTGTCTACGATCATGTGCCAACTGGCTGAAATCGCCATATTAATGAAAAACATCACGTTTGTGACAGAGCAAGGCGCCAACATTGTTAACGCGCTACGGTTCTTCACACGACTAAACTGCACAGCCTCACTTGTTGAACAATGTGCTTCGCCTCGTGTTCAACTCGGAGTTCGTGGCAAATGAAGGGCAAAACCTTAAGGGTTAGAGTGAGAGTACAAAGGCTGTCGTGACCTTCTTGAAGCAAGCGGACCTTCTGAGTACCCTGCAAAAGACCGTCAATCAAGACGTTGAGACGAGGTGGAGCTCGAAACTAGCCAAGCTGAAATCGGTTCATGACCAGTATGAGAGGATCGAAGCAGTGCTGTACAAACCAAGGTAGCCTCCTAATGAAACTAATCAGTAAACTGGATATGAAGTTGCTGATTGAATTTCTTAGGCCATTCAATGATGCAGTGATGCGAAGGGGGGGGGGGTTCCAACATTGCCGCTGTTCATACTGCACTTGTACAAGCCGAAAAGGCACATGAGCGCATCATGCCACCGTGACGATGAGCTCACTTGGATCAAAAGCGAGCTGCAGAATACATTAAAGCAAGCTCACGACATTCACATGATTCCTACATTTCTTTGGCCCCAGTTTCGTCAGCTTCGCATGCTTTCTGGGAGTGATCGCTATGAAGTCCTCGAGAACGTCGGGCAGCAATTGAAATCAGATTCACCTTGCGTGGGCCAAGAATCAGAGCTCCCAGTAACAAAAGAAACGAAACAAGCAAAGACGACGACGGACGACTTTCTTGAATGGGTAAACGTGCGAAAATCGACTTCAACAACTGAAGAATCTGACGAGCTTCAGCGATATTTAAAAGCAGGCTTTTCAAACGTCAGCGAGAGCAAACTTGTGCCTTTTTGGAAGTGCCATCAGAATGAGTTTCCAGAACTATCTCGACTCGTCACGCAGCTACTTTGTGAGCCCGCCAAGAGTGCTTCCAGTGAGAGGAACTTCAGTACTTCTGGATATCTTATCTAGGAAAGAAGAACCCGTCAAAAGCCAGATACGGGAAATAATCTTCTATTCTTTCACAATAATGTCTAAGAACTCTCGCTCTACTGTGTGTTAATATGGAGGTGGTCGTGGCTTGGAAAACATGTTGTGTATGTTTCATAGGAGTAAATGTTTAATATAAAGCCCTGCTTTAATTAAACATGTCCGACTACCGATCTCGCCAAAGGTTCCACCACCGACCGATGGAACGCATCCTTGTATTGTTATTTAGCTTGTCGCTTTAGAAGTGCCTCTAATTTTTTCTCGTGAACGGAGATTAGAAATGCATTTTAAATGGCTTCCCATGTGCTTAATTGTCTCAGTAACTGCCTGACTTAAAATACATTTAGGTAGACTTTCCCTTTATATATTCATTCAATATTACACTTCGTCTCGCGGAAAGTGTTTAATGTTTTTATATTATAATTTATTTGAAATCAGAAAGAACGTCAAGGAGGGTTTTTAAGGTGTTTTTGTGTGCTCATATTTTACGGTAAAAATGTATTGCATATTGAGTTGTGATGTAAATATATTTATTAATAATTTATTTATTTATTTATTGGTACTGTTCAGGGCCCGAAGGCATTACAGAAAGTGGGCGGGCATAGCAACAACATATAAATTAAACAAATATACCTATCCAGTGAGTTAAACAGGACACAAAATATAATTAGAAACAATACACAAACAAAATAATTCACTTAACAACAGAGTTATAGAGGATACAAGAAATAATTGTAAAGAAGCAACTCAAAAATCGGAGCTCTCGGCAATCTCGACTACAGCTGCGGGTAGGCGATTCCAGTCCAGTGGCGGTTTGGGCAAAAGGACTGAAAAGAAATAAACGAAAAAATCTGTGACAGTAAATATTGATTATGACTATCGAGTACACTCTATTAAATATGTGCAGTAGTGGCAGGCGAGCCGGACGTTCTGCGCAAATTCAGCTTGATACCGGCGAAATTAAAACGGGCCTGAGCGGGCCCGTTTCATTTTCGGCTTGGGCCGTGTCGGAAGCGGACCGGGCTGGGCCGGATGTCGGAAATCGACAGTGGGTCGCGGGCGGGCCCGAGCCAAAGTCACAGCGGGCTGGGACGCTGTTACTTTGGCCCGGCCCGGCCGATGTTTAAAAGCCCGTGCAGACCTCTGCTCTATGGCCATCGTCGCAGTCGGTGGCGATGCGTTTTGAACAATCTTACCTTCTCGCTCGTTTCCTTCACCAGGTGAGAGTGCTTTTGAAATCTTGATAAGGAGTTAGTTTTTTTTTCTGCAACCGACTGAAGTGCTTGTATGCGGTTTTGTTTCTTTGCTGTAATGTGCTATGTCTACTGTAACTGACTGTTTGGCTTGTCTCGAAGCAATCACTAGTGATCAGAAGTCCATATCATGCTCAGTTTGCAAAAACGGTTATCATTTCGGCCAATCATGCGCCGGAATTACAGAAAGTGCATATGCAGCCATGGTACCAGCGAAACGTGAGAAATGGCGGCGCGAACGCAGGAAAATATAAGCGCAACTCAAAGCGGAGCGACTTCTTCGCAGAACGCGTCGCAGGGAAACACGCCGACAGTACCGGCCCAATTGCAGGAATTCGAACAAAAGCTGGATGTTCTGTTTGGAATAAAATCAAGTTTTAACAGCCTCCTGACGCTACACGCTAAGGTGGACGAGGTATTGACCCCAAAACCTACAGTGGAGAGGCTAGAAGCGCCCATACATGAGCTAGAGCAGCGGTTCTCAACCTTTGATGTTTGGCACCCCTTGTGGATTGGCGGAGGTGATGGAGGACCACGTTCGT